>VDFB02354483.1:0-23186 GCA_007258455.2 Sequoia sempervirens
TTAACTAAGGGGATGTCTTAAGGGGTCTTAAGGGGATGTCTAAAGTGGTCATAATAGAGCATGTTAATTAAGGGGATGTCTTAAGGGGATGTCTAAAAGGGTCATAATAGAACATCTTAAGGGGATGTCTTAAGGGGTCATAATATGCCTAAATGGGATGTCTTAAGGGGTCATAATATGCCTAAATGGGATGTCTTAAGGGGTCTTAAGGGGGTGTCTTAAGGGGATGTATTAAGGGGTCATAATACATCTTAAGGATATAATTGATTTAACAATAATGTATGCATGATATTTAGTGATTATACACATAAACATAAAGTTTCAAAGTAGGAAAACATGCACATTTAAGAAACAAAATATATAGGATATTGATTTGATACATAGAAGTACATAGAGTATGTTTAATTTTGTAAGTATGTATGTACATATATGTCATCTCAAAACAATGTTTACAAAATTTAGATATGCCATCTCAAGAACATCTCAAACTTGTGGCCCTAGAATGTAGTAGGTCTTCACACCACCTAATATAAAAAAGGTACAAGCAATATCAATGAAATCATCAAAACATACATATTTTAATTTATATAAAATTATCTATATGTACAAAACTCAAGTACCTGCATTTAAAAGTATTCCACACATGTTTGTAGGTTGAATCCAGACATCCTCTCCTTTTTGTTTCAAAGTATGAGATGAATGCAATGATGGCTCTAGGATACAAAAAATGACAATATATCAATTTTAACTATTAATGTCCAAGCAATATCAATATGTAATCAAAACATGTATTTAAATATAATTTAACTAATAATTCCTGTTTTTACCAAGTATTCCATGTTGTCTAGGTTGAATCTGCATGGACTAGATCCTTTTTGTGATTATGCCTTAAGGATGTATAAAAGGACAATTTAAATCAATTTCAACTAATAACACACTTGACCAATGTTGAAACATGTATTTAAAGTATTTAAAAGGACAAAATAAAACTAAAACTATATTTACCTATATTTACTTATTCCATTGTACCATCTGCATCCTCTCTTTTTTGCAATGCATCTATGATTGCCTCATGCTCTTCCATAAAAATTGACCATAGCAATTTTTTTGAAGCTTTTCCACGATACCACTCTAGTTTTATATTTGTTGCCACCGCCAAATGTGAATAATGCATAATCTTTTTATGTGTTTCATAGTCTTCGAATGCAGGTAGACCATTCTTTCTTCTCAAGTATTTTCGTAGCCAAGTTCCAACAACCACCACCGATCCTATTGGAAAACATGTTAAAAAACCATCATCAAATAAGTTCTCAAAATTTTCTTAAGGGGATCAAAGACTTGTTCTAAAAAATTGCTTAAGGGGATCTAAAACTTGTTATCATTTGAAATTTGCTTAAGGAGGTGTCTTAAGGGGATCACCATACCTGTTGGATAATGAAATCCATCATCATCTTCTCGAGGTGTTATCAACTTATGTTTACTTTCCACACAACGAGCCAACCAATATTATGTTTGCTCTTCATTCCCCTTAGGTGCAATAATAGCATACACATGTCCTGCCAACAAAATTCAATTTATTCATTATTGCATATCCATATAAATAATTTAGTATTACAAAATAACTTAATAAAGCAAAATAAAATGAAATAAATTAAATTAAAATTACCTTCTTGTACAAGGTCTGAAACACGATCATAATCTTCAGATGCAAACAATTGATCATTTTCTTCAATAGTTATTTCATATTGATTATGTGCTTCTATAGGTGTCAACGATCTTTGCTGCCACTGTTCAACCCATTATGTATTTTCACAAGCTTCCCAATTTCCTGAGATACAAAAATGGCAAAAAAATGCAAGCTCCCTTGTCCAAATGGTCCATGTGCTTGTTGTCGCGCACTCTAAATAAATGTGTTAGTAAGATCCACTAATTGTCTCACAATCAACTCTAGATACAATGTTCTCTTCTTCCACCAACCAAAAGAATCGATTAGGCGTAGAGTATCCGCTTGAACCCAGTGCAGATAATCTTCCTATTACACCAATCCACAATCTCATGTGCATTTTTAAATGTTATTGAATCCTCGAATTTTAATTGTTCTCTAGCAAGAATTCTTTTGACACACGCACCAGCTCCATCATGTTCTCCTTTACCATGCCCAGCTTCAAAAAAAATCCATATATGTTGGACATTAAGTTCCTTGTGAACCCTACTTAACCAATAGAACATTCTAGCATTTTTGAACTGCCCCATACAATTATCTGACCATATGAGGTGTTCTTTCATATGGATTCCTCTTTCTCTTAAATTTCTATAAAATATACTAAAACAATATTGAACAAACTCTAATGAGTGTAACCAATTGTCACTCAAATAAAAATGATACTCCCTCAAAACTTTTCTATCATCCTCAGTGCTATCATCTACATGTCTATAAACAATATGGAAAAACATAGCTACTTGCAGCGAATTATAATATTGGTGCATTTCCTCTTGCGGGCAGGTATAATTCTCGAAAATCAACCCTTTGAAAGTATAGTACCAATTGGAAGTAATGTTTCTACGTATACGAAATTGGCCATCAAATACATCGAGCATGTTGAGTCGCATGCATATTTTGGTACAATTTTATTAATAAATTCACTCATAAATGCATGCACACTAACTTTTTCTGTAACTAAATCACAATGCTTTCCTATTTTTCCATCTTTTAAAGAATACTGAACATTCCTAAATCTTTTGACATCTACTAATTGTTGTCCAAAATCATGATCAACACTTTCATGCAAACAAATTCTTAAAAGTGAAAGATTTCCACAGTTAATGCATTGTCCAGAAATACAAGAACTTAAATAAAATAATTTATCATTAGATTTTTCACAAAACAAACCTAAAATAAACTCTCTTATTGCTTCAAGTGGCATATCAATACCACAATCTTGTCTAATCATGTTAGTATGTAAGGTACAATGTATATATCAAAAAGCATCATAAAAATAACGAAATTGAACATGTATTTTACAACAACAAGATATTCGTTGTTTATTAATTTTTACATACCAGGGTTTACATTTTTCAAAAGACCTTTGACTTATTTCAATATTACCAAGTAACACTGAATCGCTACAAAATTTTCTATAAAATTCAATTTGTGTTGTATCTAATAGGTGTTTTGGGTGAGGATCGCAAACTTTGGACCCCACCCTTAATTTTAAAACATCTCTAGCATTAGATGAAACCCTAGTATTATCATGCCAATATTTTTTGATCAAAGATTTAATTTCAACATTCAATTTTATATCAGACCTCGGTAGTCGTCCACTAAAACTCCAACATTGATTGATAGGATCATTTTCTATACTTTCTCTTCTTTTTTCCGCTCTTAGTAATGTTTTAGGATGTATTTTTAAAACTTCACTAATATCGTTTACCATTCTTTTACTTAAAGTTGCTTTGTTAACTATAGCAGTAGTTATAGCTCTTCTTGCTGCGTTTTTATCTTTAGATTGACTATTTTTCCCAATAAATTGAATGGCACTAGCAACAGTAGACATAACATGTTTTAATGATTGATCTTTTCTTTTTGGTTTAACATAAAATCCTAACCTATTCATTACTTTCCTCATTTTTTGCATTCTCATCAATTGCATCATTAATTGACATTGAAATGCAATTTTTTTACGATAAAAGAATTTGGTGTATATTCTATTTGCATGTGTTCTTATTTGCCTCCAAGAAATTTGACCAGGAAGATTATCGAAAACACCACTTCCAAATTAAAAAAAAGTATTTTCATTAAATTTAACATCACATTCTAGATTTTCATCTTCATTTTCATCAACAAAAGCGGTTTTTCATTTTTCATTTTCATTTTCATCTTCATTTTTTCATCTTGATTTCACATTTTCATCTTCATCTTCATTTTTCATTTCATTTTCATTTTCATTTTTCATCTTCATTTTTCATCTTCATTTCATTTTGATTTTTTGATTTTTCATCTTCATTTTCATTTCATTTCATTTTTCATTTCATTTTGTTTTCATTTTCATTTCACCTTCATCTTCATTTTCATTTTCATTTTCATTTTGATTTTCACTTGCAACAAAAGATTTTTCTTTTTCGTTTTCAACAAATTCTATAAAAGGTTCATCTCTCTGAATATAGTCAATGTCAACATCATTAAGTCCAGCATCTTGTAAAACTTCTACATACAAATTTACCATTTCACTAACATGTGGATTTGAAGACGTACCTGGATTTGTGCATATTGAAACATTCTCCATAACATTCAAAGAGGGATTTGAAGACATAGTAGAACTTGTTTGTATAATCATATTCTTCTCCAAATCGACTCCTTGCAAATTAACTTCATCTACAACCATGGTATCCTCAATGTTTTCATCTTCAATAGTTGTTGAATTGGTTGCTCCACCATCATTCATTGATTTCATTCTCATTCTTCTTTCTCTTTGTCTTTGTCTCTCTTTTTCCCCATTTGCTTCAACTTCTTGGGAAGTCAATGTCTTCCTTCTTTTATTACGAGCTTTATCTCCCATGATTATAAAATTCTCAAGCACAAATGAATGTTAATAGTGAAATTCTTCAAAATATTCAATCCAAATTGGAAGTTGAATACCTATTAAGACAAAATTCTTCCTCTTGTGTTCGTCAAAACAAGTAGAAAACTACCACAATTCCACTTTAAAAATTAAGTTCTGACCTGCAAATACAATAGTTTATGAAAAATCATTCATTTTTAGTGCTCTTGGCCGTACATGGAAGTTGCAGACTTCAGAAAACTTGTGCACAGTGAATTTAAATCATATAAACAGGATCCTGTTAATAACACGGGATCCTGCTTCAAATGAATCGGGATCCCGTTTATAAAACAAGATCCTGTTTATGCATAAGCGTGATCCCGTTCACCGACTTCGAATGTCGGGGCCATTGCTTAGTGAATGGGATCCTGTTACGCTGACAACGGTCGGAATGTGGTTTAAACCTAATGGGATCCCAATTAGTAAACGGGATCCCATTTTTTTAAAATTTGAATTGCCTTTTGCATTGTGGTCGGGTTTTTGCTTAGGTTTTTGGTTCGGGAAAAGCATTGGAAGTCCAAACCTCAACCTTCAACCTAGTTTGACCTACAAGTTGAAGGTCCTAAGAGTGTCAAAGAAAAATACCAACTTTGGACATATGGCTGACGACCTTTTTTGCAGAATTTTCTAACGAAATTAAAACCCATTTTAGATGAAACAATGCAGATTCTAAATATGTAATTTGTTTTGCAATTGGATTATTTTTTCTATTTTTCAATTAATTTCTAATAAAATTGGTCCATAAACTTTCAATATCAGAGATTTTTACTATTTAATAACTTTTGATCAACATAACATTTTGACAAACAGATTGCACGAGAACAAACTTCAAACAATTCTTTTCAATTTAAAAAAAAAATCAAAAAATGATAAGTTTAGGTCATCTTATGCATGTCGTACATGACGATTTTTCAAAACGACAAATTTGCCTAATAAAAATTTAACAAAAAAAAAAAAATTCAATAAAAAAATACAAAAAAATATCAAGAACAAGCTTCATGAGTCATAAAACTTATCCCAAAAGGATTTAGAAAAATACGATAATTTAAGTCAAAATATGGATGTACATGTGCATGGTATGGTTAAAAAAAGACTTTTAAATAGTGGTTTTAGAAATGCCTATTAAAACTCAATTTGTACAATCTGGGTATTGAAATAAATTACATATTTGGAAACTAGACTCCGAGCACTACATTTTATGATCAGTGACTTTTTTAAAGATTTCATCTCTAAGTGCTTCAAATTTTAAGGTCAAATGTGTCAAATGCTGAAAATCAGATAAAACACTTCCACTTTTTGGCCAAAAAGTGGACTCAACTTCTTGCACACACCCTTATGAAGATATTATTTATCCTGAGATGGTTAAGGAAGTTAATCATGCTACCAAAAACTGCTCTATGGATGATAGCCTTAGCAATAGAAATATGGGAAATAATGCAGTAGCTTCTTGAGAAATCCTCATCTATTTTTTCCTTCAAATATAAAATGAGACATCATTCTATACTCTAACGCTCATTCCTTATATAACAAATAGAGATCTTGTAATTAGAAATAGTCATAAAATAGAAGAGACAATGAGCGTTGGTTTGCTTAAGATAATATAGCAAATTGTGACCAATACTACATAGGGAAACACTCATGTGATTTAGATAATTATGATGAGAGATGGTTGCTTGGTACACTACTCAAGGAATTATCATATTTTATGCATTCCAACTTTCTCATCATTGAAAAAGGAATTTTGAAGTAAACTAACTCTTTTTCGCATTGGTATTTATTTCTTTGAACTTGTGAAGGGCTTTGCATAATTCTACGAGTTCATTTTGCTAGATTGTACCCAATCTAGATACATAGGTGTATTAGGTTGTCCTTTCATTCCCAATTATGTGTGGTTTTATTCAATAAGGTTACAAAACCCTTTATGTTTTCCCTTTCCCTGCTTTTGTCTCTTTTTTCTAGTTTGTTGAAATTAGAATTTATTACTAAGAAATTTATTGATAAGCATAGGGCTTTGGAAATAATTTAATTTGGTTTAGGAAAAAAAAGAATATCACTATCATCACACCTATGTCTTGATCATTGTTATTGATTATAGATTTTATCAGGTATTAGATCCTTAATCTATACAAAATGTATCTTTCACAAATTTTAGTGGGCAAGCAATTAAAATTCAAGCCAAGTACATCATATGCTAGAAATTCTTGTTGGAGTTTTCTCCAAATATCATTCTAATGCTAGGAGACCAAATGAAAAACTAGGGTTGTTTTGTACAACTTGACCAGTTTTTAACATAATTTTTTTTGAAAAAGTTATTGCGACACATAAATGGGTTCATTTGTAGCTAAATGATGTTGTGAAAAACTTATTGGAATGATCAGAAAGAAGCATTTTTTTGTAATAGGTGTGCATCTCAGGGTTGAGAGAGTGTTTATAGATATATAACAATATTTGCAACTTTTGGATACAACTTATATTTGTCATTATGAACCATTCAATTCACATATGGGAAAGTTACAAGGCTAGGTATAAGACCATAGGATAGCTTGTTACTCTCATGAGGGTTCAACTTGATAAGAAATAATACCTCCCACTATACTTTGAATTATTTTTTCTCTAGATTCTCCTAACAAGTATTTACATTGTCAGTTTACCTTGTGTGAAACATGTCATCAAGAAAGGAAAATCACTTTTGTACTTGGCTTTTGAATACAGGTTGGAGATCTTAAGAAATTCACAGATTGTGATTGACCTAATACTAGTGCTAATCCTCTTTCTCACAAGTGATTTAGAGTTTCATATATTAGTTGTGCAAAGGATATTCTCATTATTACAGTAATGGAGTAATGTACAAGGATTTGAAACCACAAAACCTATTGGTGGAAAAGAAAAAGAGTTTGCTCAAACTTGGAGATCTTGGAATTAGGAGAGATTTTAGTGTGCCCCTAAAAATCTACACTCATAAAATTATTACTCTATGATACAAAGCTCTAGAGGTATTGCTTGGATTCAACACTATTTCATAACTATTGATATTTGGTATGTGGGTTGTATGGTGAGAAGAAATCCATTTTCCCCTGGTGATTCTAAATAGATGCTTTATATTATTAGGCTTCTTAGAACCCCAAATGAGGACATATGGCTAGGATTAAATATACTAATGGATCAACATGAGTATCCACAATGGAAGCCTTGAAACCTTACTCATGTAGCTCCTAATTTATCTCTAAGTGTGCTAGATGTGCCCACTAAAATTTTGCACAATGATTCAAGCCAAATAGCTACAAACCACCCATACCCTGATGATCTATAAAAAACCTCAGTATGAGTATTTGTTTGAGATTGCTACTATTCATGATGGAGTATTCAAAGGGGTTTAAAATCTCTTTGTTTAAACTTTAGTTGACTTGTGATTGTTAATATTGAAGCAGCAACAATAGTATTGTCTACTAGTGCTATCTTGAAGCTGAAGTTGGAATGTTGAATGTATTGTAACTCACACCAAGTATAAGAGTTTGTTCAAGATATTAGTGGGTGTTGGAATATTTAATCTTGAGCAGCAACGGGAAAATGCATTTAATGTCCAGTCAGAGGAGATCCACTTTGGATAGTTCCCCCCTTTTTCACTATCAGATATTTATTGTCTAAATAAATGTGCTTTGACAAAAAATTAACTCGGGTAGGTGAATTTGAAATTGAGCACTAGTTTTGGAAAGGGAAACAAAAGAAAAAAGAAGAATATAATGTTTATTCTATAGAAGAGAAAAGTAGTTTTTGTAGCAACAGAAAAAGAGGAATGTTTAGCAAAACACAAAATTGCATAAAGGGAATGTTTAGGAGAACCTGTAGTAGCAGAAGACATTGATAGAGTGTTTTTCTCTAGTGCTCTGGAATATCTCTAACACACAACAACATACAATAATCTCTAGTGTGCCAAAATATGCATAGTTTTTTGTATGAAGAATATATAGAGATTTTTCTCTAAGTTTTTTCAGTAATCTTTTGTGAATGATTGAAATCGAATATATTATTCTACATCCTTATCTTGTTGTCTCCATTTTTGTCTTTGTTTTCTTTTCTTTTCCCATTTTAGTTGGGTTTTTTTTCCCAACATATTGGTATTAGAGCCCTAAGTTTTCTAGGCATTTAGTTTTTAAAGCCCTAGCTTTGTTCTTGGGCGTGCTATGATAGAACTTTTGTTTCTAGGTATTTGGGAAAACCCTAGTTTTCTTGGCAGTAAAGAAAAGCTTTAGATTTTATCTGGGTATTTGTAGGTTTCCCCCATTTAGCAAAATGGTTGGAGGAGACAATAGGAGTTGGTAGTAGCCACCTATATTTGATGGTAAAAAATATGATGTATGGGCAAGGAAAATGAAAACCATTTAGTAGCAAATGATTTGTGGGAGTTAGTAGCAAATGGGTTCATAGATGTGATTGACCCAAATGCATTTACAACATTGAGCAATGCTCAAAAGAACCTATTGAAGGAGACAAGGAAAAATGATGCTAAAGCCCTCAGTTTGATGTAGGTAGCCTTGATAGAGGCTACCTTCCCTCAAATAGCAACAACTAGTTATGCAAAAGAAGCATGGAAATTGCTTCAAACCGCTTGCAAAGGGACTGAGAAAGTCAGGTTAGTGAAAATCTAGCCACAAAGGAGATAATTTCAGACCATGCAAATGAAGGACAATGAGTCCATTTTAGATTTTCATACAAGGGCTTCCACCTTGATTAAATAGTATAGGATAAATTGAGAAACCATGGAAGAGCAGAAGATTGTGGAGAAGATTCTAAGAAGTCTACCTACAAAATTTGACCTGGTGGTTATTGCCATAGAAGAGGAAAAGGACCTCTCAACATTATCAGTTGATGACTTAATGGGTTCACTTCAAACCCATGAGAAATTCCTAAATAGGTTTGCAAATTCTTCCCAAGAACAAGCCTTCAAAGCACAAGCCAATGTGAGAGGCATGGGAAGAGGAAGAAATGGTAGAGGAAGAGGTCAAAGAGGCAGAGCTAGAAGTAACTCTGAAAGAGGAGGATCAAATAGTTAAGAGGAAGCCAACACCTCCCAATTAGACTTCCAAAACAAAAAGAAAAATAGCAGCTCAAATTAGAGATCTGATAAGATCAATGTGCAGTGTTACTAGTGTCACAAGTATGGTCACTATGCAAGTGAATTTAGGAAGAGACAATGTGATGAAGGGATTCAAAATACAAATGTGGCAAACAAGAACAAGGCTGAAAATGAAAAACAATCATAAGTGTTCATTGCATGCAATCTTGCAAAACAAGGCAGTGTTAGAAGTTTGGTATTTGGACAACGGTTGTAGCAACCACATGAGTGGTAACAAAAAATTATTTTCCTCCATAGACAATTGCATTAAGTTTGAAATCAAAATGGGGAATAATCAGAAGGTTCTAGTCATGGGCAAGGGAATAGTGTGCCTACAAACCAAGCATGATGAAGAAAGACATCTCCATGACATCTTCTATGCCCCAGGAATGAAACACAATCTCTTGAGCATTGGACAGATGGTCCAAAATGGTTATAGAGTGCTAATGGAGAAAGGGGAATGCATCATCTATGACAAAGATGGAAGAAATAAAGTTATGGGAGTGGTTCAAATGACAAAGAACTGAACAATTAGAAGGTTCCAGTCATGGGAAAGGGCATAATGTGCCTAAAAACCAAGCATGGTGAAGAAGGACATCTCCATGACGTCTTCTATGCCCCAGGAATGAAACACAATCTCTTGAGCATTGGAAAGATGGTCCAAAATGGTTATAGAGTGCTAATGGAGAAAGGGGAATGCATCATCTATGACAAAGATGGAAGCAAAAAAGTTATGGCAGTGGTTCAAATGACAAAGAACCAAATGTTTCCCCTCAAAATTCAAATATCTACATAGTCAACATGCCTGCAATAGTCAACCTTAAAAATAATTATTCAAGACCCATCCAAGCTTTGGCATTTGAGGTATGGGCATCTAAGTTATTCTAGTTTAAATCTTTTAGCTAAAAAAGATATGGTTAGGGGCCTACCAATAATTGTAGAGCCCGATGGAAAGTGTGAAGCAACATCCTAGGTAAACAACATAGGCAACCCTTTCAATCAAGGCATTATAGGAGAGCTAGAGCACCATTAGAGCTGGTGCATTTAGATTTGTGTGGTCCCATGAACACCCCAACCATAGGAGGAAATGTTTATTTCATGACACTCATAGATGACTATATTAGAAAAAACAAGGTGTATCTTTTGAAAAACAAATCAAATGCATTTGAGAAGTTCAAGGAGTTTAAGGCCTTGGCTAAAAAGCAAAGCAGCCATTATATCAAAGTCCTCATAACAGACAAAGGCGAAGAGTGTATCTCTTGAGAGTTTGTGAATTTTTGAGTCTCTTATGGTATTCAGAGACAACTCACAGCTCGATATACTCCACAACAAAATGGAGTGGTTGAAAGAAAGAATAGAACCATCACAGAGATGGCAACAAGCATACTGAAGGAAAAAGGTTTGTCTAATGAATATTGGGGTGATGTTGTAGCAACAACGGTCTACATCTTGAATAGGTAGCCCATAAAGGTTGTTCGTGATAGGATTCCAAAAGAAGCGTGTACAAAATGCAAACAGAGTGTCGAACATTTGACAATATTTGGATGTGTGGCATATGCACTTGTGCCAAAAGAGAAAAAGGAAAAAAAATGATGACAAAGGTGAAAAATGTATTTTCATAGGCTATAGTGAAGAATCCAAAGCCTATAGATTGTATAATCCCATCACCAAGAAAGTGGTGATCAATAGGGATGTTGAATTCATTGAAAATGAGTCATGGGATGGAATGGTGGACAACAACACATGTATTTCAGTCTCAACACCTTTTGAGGATGAAGAAGCTCCAAAAGGAAGATGCGCCAGAAATCTATAGCAAGCTGACAGTTTAGAAAATAGTAGCAACAACTCTGAAAATCCCTAGTAGGGAAGATACATTGAAAACTTTCAGTAGGGAAGTTGCTCTAGAAACCTATAGCATTAGTCTTCTTCATCAGTTAAGTAGTTAAGAATCTCCAAAAATTATGACCCTATGCTTGCATCATTGATGCCACAGAAGACTAGAAGCATGAGGGAAATTTATGACAACACAAGGTATGATGACTTTGATGAGAATTTATATTTTGGTATGTTTTCTTATAGTGATCCAATGTATTTTGAAGAAGTTATGAAAGAAGAAAAATGGTGTAAAGCCATGGATGAAGAGTTGAAAGCTATAGTGAGAAACAAAACATGGGAGCTCACTGATTTACCCAAAGGGAAATCAATTATTGGAGTTAAGTGGGTCTATAAGATCAAATGCACTACTAATGGTAAGGTTGAAAGGCATAAAGCAAGGCTGGTTGTTAAGGGATACAAACAACATCCTAGAAGAGATTAGGATGAAACATATGCACCAGTTGCAAGGTTGGAAACAATGTGTACAGTCCTAGCAATTGCAGCCCAATGAATGGAAAGTATTTGAAATCAGCCTTCTTGAATGGAGTGTTGAAAGAAGAGGAGTATGTGGAGCAGCCGCTTGGCTACGAAGTCCTAGGGAAAGAAGAAAAAGTCTATAGACTCTAGAAAGCTCTTTATGGGCTAAAGCAAGCACCACGGGCATGGTACAACATAATTGATTTGTACCTTCTGAGCAATGGCTTTAGCAAAAGCGGTAGTGAGCCCACACTCTACATCAAGGCAACAAATGGTGAGATTCTTATTGTTGTTTTGTATGTAGATGATTTAATTTTCACAAGGAATAGTAATCTTTTCATTGTTGATTTCAAAGAGGCAATAAAAAATGAGTTTGAAATGATAGACCTAGGTTTGCTAAAATATTTCCTAGGCATAGAGGTCCAACAAACAGATCATGAAATCTTTATTTTACAAGCAAATTATGCTAAACAAATCTTGAAGAGATTTAGGATGTTGGACAACAAACCAGCCCCAACCCCAACAACTACAGGTCTAAAATAAAGCAAAGAGGACAACAATAGTGATGTTAACCCAACCCTCTACAAGAGTATGGTTGGAAGCCTCATGTATTTAACAAGACCCAATTTGATGTATGCAGTAAGCTTGATTTCTAGGTTCATGGAGGAACCTAAGGACACACATTGGCAAGTAGGAAAAAGAATTCTAAGGCATGTCAATGGCATGAAAGGCTATGGCATTATGTATACAAACTCTAATGAGTTTCAGTTGGTTGGGTACACAGATAGTGATTGGACAAGAAATGTAGATGATAGGAAGAGCACATCAACATATTTGTTCCACATGGGTTCAAGAGTAATATCATGGGCATTAAAGAAGCAGCCCATAGTTTCACTCTCCATAGTCGAAGCAGAGTACATAGCAACAAATTCAGTAGCATGTTAGGCTATTTGGCTTAGAAGAATCCTTGCAGATTTGAATGAGCAACAAGAAGATGGTACAACCATATTTTGTGACAATGTGTCTTCTATTTCATTGACTAATAATCCTATCTTTCATGGATGAAGCAAACATATCGAAATCCACTATCATTTCATAAGGGAGTTGGTGGAGCATGGAGAGATTCAACTTTAGTATTGTAGATCTGAGTAGTAGCTTGCTGATATTTTCACAAAGGCATTGTCAAAAGAATCCTTTCAATGCCTAAGAGATAGGCTTGGCATGAAAGAATGCTCCAAAAATTTAATTATGGAAAACTCAGAAAAGCGTCGATGCTTTAGAATCTCAATTCTAGAAACTCAGAAAGGTACCAGAAATCAGAATAGGTGCAAGCGGGTATGCTCTAGAAACTTTGCTCTGATGCTTCAGAATCTTTGCTCCGGTGCTCCAGAAATTTCCCAGAGTGATGAAAAATAGGGACCGGTGCTTTAGAAACATTTCTCTGGAAATTTTAAATGACGATGGAAAATAAGAAGGCTCAAGATTAAGGGGGAGTGTTGGAATATTTAATCCTGAGCAGCATCCATAAAATGCATTTAATGTCGAGTCAGAGGAGATCCACCTTGGACTGTTCCCCCCTTTTTCACTGTCAGATATTTGTTGTCCAAATAAATGTGCTTTGACAACAAATTAACTCCGGTAGGTGAATTTGAAATTGAGTGCCAGTTTTAGAAATGACAACAAAAGACAAAAGAAGAATAGAATGTTTATTTTGTAGAAGAGAAAAGTTAGTTTTTGTAGCAGTAGAAAAAGAAGAATGTTTAGTAGAACACAAAACTACAGAAAGGGAATGTTCAGGAGAACCTACAATAGCATAAGACATTGACAAAGAGTTGTGCTCCAGTGCTCCAGAATATCTCTAGCACACAACAACATATAGTAAGCTCTAGTGCATCAGAATATGCACGATTTTTTGTATGAAGAATATATAGAGCTTTTGCTCTAAGTTTTGCCAGTAAATTTTTTGAATGTAATATTTGTGAATGAATGAAATTGAATATATTATTCTACCTCCTTATCTTGTTGTCTCCATTTTTGTCTGTGTTTTCTGTTCTTTGCCCACTGTAGTTGGGTTTGTTTTCCCAATAGTGGGAACAAGGATGAATAATTCTTTAGATGAATTTACAGTAAATATTAAACCAACAATGGAGAAAGAATTATGATAATGCATTAAAGAATACTTTTCAAGCATTGTTACCTTGGAAGGGGTTTCAAAGTTTCCTCTATCACAAGGTGTATTGTATTTTTCCATGAAAATGGATGCTTTTGTATTTGGAATTTGAGCCATACTTTCACTAACAGTTGGAGAAGAAAGTTTAATTAATGACAAATTAGTTCATGAGAAACAAAAAGTGAATTTGGGAAGCAATAAATTAGATGTAGTTGATATGCTTGGTGGAAAATTCACTGTCAGCAATTCACTGATGGAAAATTCACCACCAGGATTTCACTGCCATGGAAAATTCACCGATGAAAAATTCACCGCCGAGTAAAATTCATAGCCAATAATTCACTGGCATAGAAAATTAATTGCATTAATATTTTTAATAAAATTAAAGTTTTTGAAATATATATTAATTAAAAAATATTAATGCGGTTAATTTTCCACCGTGGTGAATTGCTGGTGGTGAATTTTCCGTCTATGAATTGTTGATGGTGAATTTTCCTAGAGCCGATATACCTATAGGAATACAAAACCACGTTTGAATGACTGCCTGAGTTCAAGCTATTTATTCTAAGGTCCTCAAAGGTTAGTGGTATTCGGCTAGGAGATCTTCCAATCATTTTTACCACTAAGCTCACTAGAAATTCAAATAGAAGTATTCTTATGGATAGTCAAAATGATACTAGAAAAATGATTTTTGGAGTATTTGTGTAGGGTGACAAGTTATTGTAATATATGTAAAGGGTTGTGTAGAGTAGAGCTGAGGGATATTTTCCCAACAAATTTAATGAGAAGGCATCTACAAAGCTTTCAGGAATGAAAGGTATGTGGTCATTGAAATCTTCAACTATTAATATATACTTCACATTCTGGTTGACTTAAATTCTCACTCATTATTTTGTCATACATAAGTTATAACCAACCTTTTCAGTTTAGCCCTAAGAAAATAGCCATCTCTATGTGTGGGGTAAAGGATTTGGTTGGAATTCAAACATTTTTTGTACCTATGTTAGTAACAATGACATTAAGATTTAACTGAGTAGCTCTTGGTTGGGACTGATATGATGATCACAAATGATGGTAGAGCTTACATATTGTAAGGGTCACATTGTGGAAAAATTGGCATCAAAGACTGAACTCAAGGTTTTATTAGTGAAAAATAGCTTGGATAAGAAAGTATATCTAATTAAATATTTAGGCTTGGAATTGTTGAACCTGTAGTTGTGAGTTTAAACTACTAGTATTGATGGCCTAGAAGATCCACAACATAATATGTATGAAGATACTCAAAATGCAAAATAATAATTTGAGAAAAAGGTCATGTTCAAGTTTTAAGTATTATTGGATAATGTTGCATGCAGGGAGAGAATTGAGAAGGCTAGAGAAAAATCACAAATTGGGGTTCTTTGTGCTCTTAGGAAGATGTGTCAAACACATATTTGAAACCCAAAAGATATAGTTAAATTGTCTATTGTGAGTTAAATGGGGGCCTATCTAAAATTTGAAGATCTCATTGATTGTCTTCCGCAGATAATGTTGCAGTGGTAGAAACAATAAGTGCAAGAAAAGATAGAACAAGAAGAAATTTTCAGTCAACCAGAAAACTTGGACTTATGTCTTCAAGTTTAGTAAATTCAGTAATCACAAGTTTCATGAATAGCCCAATGAATCAACACTGATCTATCCCATAGATGTTAGAGTTCTTTGTTTTCTGCTAGAGAATGCAATCCCTAATCAAAGCCAGTTGTTACCCCCAAATTTTTGACGAGTGAGGGAGGAAGTATGAAAGTGACTGCCATAAATGGCATTAAAATGTGTGCTGTGTCAGGCCACCACTCTTTGGCCACCTGGATTCACCCCATTATGAGTTCAAGCGTAGGATAGACTTGATTCAAGACTTGAATTTTAATATTGTGTCTATTCGCATAAAGTCAACTCTTGATGGGGAGTATATTATTGTATCGTAAATCTATCTACCTCGAGTGAAAGTTATGAATTTTAACCGTTATCAATGAAATTTGAGCAACATTTTGTGGCACAAATTATAAATTTCCAGGTATTGGGAGACAATGACTCAAAATTGGCTTTTCTCTGTGTTGATCATTCTATTTATCTTAATACTAAATATGAAAGTCACTACAACCTCCATAATTTAAAAACAGGAAGGGATATTTCCTATAACCATTGGTCTTGTGATTTTATTTGCATGAATCTAGAATAGAACCATTTTCTTGCTCATCTAAAACTCACTCTCCTGCAATCAACGTGATTTTCTGAAGCCTAGTTCATGGATTGGTAGCCTATGGTGGAGAAGATGGTGCTTTAGAATTATTTGATTTGAGATATAAATATGTTGTTGGGATAATTAATCTTGTTGCATCACTAGGGGATTATGAGCAGGAAGTCACAATAATATAATTTGATCAAACAAAAGGATTGCATGTGGCATTGGAAATAGTTCAGGACAAATTTTGATATATGATTTGTGTTTCATCACGTCCTCTTTGAGTTAAATATCACGTGTGTTGTTGTACTATTTTGGATATCAAGTGGTATTAGGTTTTAAATTCCACTAGACCAAAAAAGATCACTGTTGACAATCGAGTGGTTAGGGTTTGGGATCTATAGATGGGAGATGGGATGACTAGCATTGAACCCTTAGCTAGGAATATCAATGAGATTTGTATAATTAGAAATAGTGGATTAATGCACATGGCTTTAGAGTCTACTCAAATTCCATCCTAATTTATTCCTTCCTTGGGTCCAACTCCAAAGTGGTCTTCTTATTTGGAGAACTTGAAAGTATGGAAGAGATTGTAGCAAAGGAGGATATTGAATGTGTAAATTTGACAAATCTAATTGGCAACAACTTTATATATCATCATGTCTACCTTAAGGCAAAAAGTATGGCTGATCCATTTGCAAATGAATCTTATAGGAAAAAGTGTGTACAATACAAGATTGAGGCTAAGCATGCTACTCACATAATAATTAAGAGGAAGCTATCAAAGGTAAAAAAGAATACAGCAACACAACTAATCTCAACTGAGAATGACAAAGATGATCAAAATGAGGTTCTAGTTAGAATGAGTTCATCAAAGAAAAAAAAAAATCATTGGAGGGAGTGAATTGTTGTAAGATGAGCATTTTGCAGCCATGTTTTGTGATGAGGAATTTGAAGTTGACGAGTTCTCTCCAAAGCATTTGGATCTATATCCTAATGTAGGAAACAAGAAATCCTCATTAATAGAACATTTTGAAGTAGTAGACGCTGATAGTCAAGAAGAAGATGAGGAAATTGTTGGTACAAATAATCTTCTAAAGTATTTTGCATTAGATAATAAATCCATGAAATGAAAATACAAAGCTAAATAGAAGGAAAGGCCTAGGGGCCCAAGCTTTGAAATGCTTTAGTAATATTATTTGTGTTGATACAAATTAGCTATTACAATATCCTTAAATTGTTCTATCTTTGGTATGAATTGTTGGCAAAAAAAATTAGGATTACTTGGATGCTTCTTCCATTCATTTTATATCAACATATGTTTGTGAAGACACAAAAGTTAATAAAATATTAATGCACATAACTCACAATTATTTAAATAAGCAGCTTTGTTAAATTTATTATTTTTAAATAGTTTCCATTTTTATGTTGAACATAATTTTGAACATGTAACTGAAAACATCCACAGTAAATGCTTTACTGTATCAACATATTCATTCACATAAGCACAATATTGAGGCTCAATAATTGATATTCATTCAAATATAAGAAGAAATCAGTATGGAAAACATAAGAAAAATACAAAATGATAACGCAGTCATGGATAATTTCTAATAATAAGATGTTCTCCATTATATTGCTTCAATTGATATACATTAATAACAAAAGTCTTCAAAATGTGAAGGTGGATGAGTGGAATATGAAACCTATCTACTTCTGCTGGTGGTGATGGAAATGATATAAGATGATGATGATTTAAAACTAGGCCTTGGTTTCCTATTTATATAGGAAGCAACAAGCTACATGCCTTTTACAAAAGAGACGACCTTTCATAACTACTTATTTTACTAACAATTATTTAATTAGAATAATTAAGGAAATAACAAGATTCAAGACATTTTGACATATGGTTCCATTATTCAACGTAGAAGACCCGTGATCATTGATTTGGAAAAGTCTTCCTCTCCATGATGAACATCCAAATGCTCTCGCCTCAGTGTCCTTCTTCTTAAACCAAATACTTTTCCTCCCATTGATACAATGTAAAATCTGATGGCCACTTATATTCTTGGATCAAAATTTTTGCAAGATGAGTTTTCTATCGACTATCTAGTAATTCCTTTGTATCATTGACAAACTTTAGGTATCCTGCATAAGAACAATCAACCCATCCATGATCTAATTTAGCCTGTGAAGACTAGTATCATCATCCTCTTGTATATGAGTTAATCACTTATGAATAACTCGACTGAATTATTTCTTCCACTTATCCAAGCACTTCAACTAATCACCATCTCTTGAGATTTTAGGTATATACCACTATTTCAAGGTATGGAATAAATCCATTAATGTTACAATCTTTTTATCTTCTCCTTGTAAATATTGAAATTTATCAATAATCATCTTCACAATTTGTTCAGTTGGCTTTAATGTTGTGGGGGCATTAGGACTTCTTTGTAGAACTTTGCATAACTTAGCCAAAGTGTGGCGAATAGGCTGCCACCTTTTGAACAAAGGATCTAATACAAGCATATGTGTCTTTATTTGATCCATTGTCTGTTGAAGTGTTTTATAACTATCATGCACATTCTCTAGTTTATACATAACTAATTTTATCTTGTGCTCAAGAATCTTTTCCATAACTTCAAAACTTTGCCTTTTCACTTCATCCTAGGTTTGTTTGTTGGCCTTCTTTACATCATCCACTTCCTTCTCTGGAGTTTTCACCTGTTCTACATAAATTCTCTTCACAATATCCATTGGAGCAATAGGAGACCTGTATAACACCATCTCCTTGCTTTGTGAGGGCCATGCTCCTCTTAATTGTTCTTTCAATTTGGCATTCTCCATGAACAGTTTATTAACTTCATCATTTAGGAACCTTTGTTCCTTTTCATACTCCTTCAATCTATCTTCTAATCCTTTAACAGTTGCTCGAGTGAACATGGTCAAATACATGGTCATTGTGGTTTCCTCCAAAGGGGTGGTATCCCTTGAATTGCATTCAATAATTTTGGCTTATGTGTATTTTTCTGTTTGATCCACATGGCCAAGGTTTCAATCTTTGGGTTATACCTAGTTCCACTCACTCCTTCATCGGAGTCAAATTCTACAACTAGCATTGGATCTTCCTGAGCTGACACTTGATCAAGCAGAAACATTTTCTTTAATTCCAAGCTAGGGAAAATGAGCATATTGCTCTTCAAGACCATTTCTCTAGCATTATAGGGGCTAATGTCAATGTTGTCAACTCTTAATTCCTAGGTGCTACCATTTGATTTTTCTTTGATTCTTCAATTCTTGCTTTAGCTGATTCCATCCTCTCTTCAAATTCTTTTATCTTCATCTTCATCTAGAAATCCCTAAACTTGGGAGTCCTATGAATTCATCATCTTCTATGAATCTCTTGGCTGCAATTTCCCTTTCATCTTCATGTACCTCTGTACTTTTATTTTCTACATCACCCATCCTTTCCTCATGTTTATGGGCACTGGTCTAATGGATGGGCTGATCAACCTCAATATCACCTTTCAATGACTACAATATTGTAGCCACTTCCTTAGTATCACCCACCTCTTCACTTTCCTCATAAGGTGCTAATTGTTCAATGCTTTTTGTCTTCTATCTTTTGGGAGGTAATTGCTCCATGGGAGGTTTGGAGGTTTCACCTGGGGCATGCTCTACAATTGCACCACTATCATGTTCTTGGAGATATGCTTCCTTCTTATTGTACAAGCCTTCAAATCTACCCATTATCAAATTTATCATCTTGATGGGGTCCTTTTTCTCAACAAAATATCCTAGGAAATCCTTGGACCTCTGCTTCTTCCTTTCTTCAAGGTTCTTCATATATTCCCATTTTTTCCTTCTACTAAATACATCATTATAAGTAATGCAGTTCCTTATGACATCTTCTTCATAATCCACTTGGTGTGTCACTGCCGTTTTGGTAAGAAGATTGTGCCTTATGTTGTTCATATGATTTTTAGGGTCAAAGGCTCTTCCTTTTCCAAAATTCAATGCATATCTTGTCTTTGAATAATATTGTAACTCCTGTAGTGTGTTTGAGCCTATAGTGCAATCTTCACACTTGGTTTGGTTTGGTAGGAAAGTGCCTTTCTTCTGCTTGTGCATTACATCTTTCTCTATCCACATCATTTGCCACATAAATTCAAGAAATGCTAATCTAAGGGGCACAAATTTTGGCAGTGTGTGTGGAGCAATAGGGCATCCATAAAATCTTATTATTGTAACTTTCGAGAGGAAGAACCAATCTCCAAAATTGTGTGTATGACCTTGCTTTGGTATTAAAGCCAAAGGTCTCAATAGTTACAACATTCTAGTTGACAATCTTGGTATTGCATACCCAAGAACTTTGAGGATTCTATGTATAAATTATTTGTAGAATACAACAAAGCTTGAACTCTTGTATCGTCTATCCTAAATATAGCACCATTTATGGATAGGTGTGGGATTCCCTTATTCATCTAATCTGGCCAATTCCATTCTTTTAGTCCAATTGTCCCTATTTTGCTACAATATCAGATGACGCAGTAGGGAATAGTGTTTGAATGTAATTGGTGCTCTATCCTCTTTAACTTGGGAGAATTCATTATCTAACACCTTCTCAAGGTATGAATCAAAGTCATATTCAATATTAGTTTTAGGGTTTTGAATTCTCATGGCCATCATCATTAGGCGTATTGGAATTTTATCTTGAGCATCCATCCCGAACACTTGGAAAAGAGCAAAATATGTATTCACAAAGTAATACTGAAAATATGTCACAGTAAATGGTTCAGTAGTGGTAGTAGAGATGGGGATTGGTATGTTACCAATGCCTCTTTTCATATATAGGGGTAGCTCATCACTTCTATGAGTCCTTAACCTAACATAAATCTCCTCACTTTTTTGTAGGTTTATCTTGGTCAAAGTCTGCTTGTTTAAGTCAAAACACTCAATGATGGTTGTTCTAGTTACTTCTACCAATACTGTGCCATTTGGAAACCTTACTATTTTGGTAGTTGAGTGATAGTTTTGGCTAGTAGTCTAATAAATTCTACATCAACAAACACATTTGGGACAATCAACCTTGCTAAATCCAATATCCAAGGGTTTGACACTGGAATCTTCTCATTTCTCTTACTGTAAAAATACCAAAATAGGTCGCATCCAGATTTTGGAATGAGGGAATCCCTACAACTTTGTGTGGTGTCCTTGAGAAACTTCTTATTACCCTCTTTAGTAGACCCTGGAAGTATATCAAATATGGACTGATGGAGTGGTCTCTTCTTTACTTCACCTTTAATTTTAGGCTTTCTTTTACTTTTAATTGTTTTCTTTTAGGAGGCATGTTTCAATTTTCTCTACTATGGATTCAAATGACAAAACCTTGAAAGATTTTTTATATTAATAGAGCTCTTTCAGAGAGTTTTTGTGCACTTACTCGAGTATTTGACACTTATAGGATTTCTTCTTCTCGTATCCTTAGCTCCTTTCATGCTAGTGTAGGACAATTGAGTGCGATATTGGGAAAACTCACTTGTCTTTGTATGGCGCATTATTTAGTCATATCAATTTTAATGCCAACTCTTCATAAAATAATTTCATAGCAAGCTCAAATCCTTGCATTTAATTTTTACACCGTTGGATTCATGTGTCGAGGTGACAGGGCAACTAACATTATTTTGTACATTTATTGTTGTAAATTGTAATGATGCCACGATTACCATACTACTGTTATCTCTTATTATACTTGCTACGATATGGCAGTGTTTTGACCTTCCCTTCTACTATTTACTGCACTACCTCCTTGCTTAAGACCTCTTACTGCGGGGTTGCAGTGTATATTGCTCTACTGCAACAATATTATCCACCTCACGTGGTATTGTCGTGTCCACTTTTCTTCCAATGCTCACTTCTCTACCACCTTGCTCAACACTTCTTATTGTAGGGTTGTAGTGTATATTGCTCTACTGCATATGTTGCTCACCCTCCTGATGGTATAGTAGTGTATGCTTTATCTTCTTATTGTTTACCTCCTTACCACACTCCTTTGAATCACCTTATGCAGGATGGTGGTAGGTACTGCATTACCGCATTGCCTTATAATTCTTCCCATGGGGTCGTGGTGAGTACCACTTTATTGCAAAAGCTATATAATCTCTTGGCAGTATGGCAGTAAAGGCTTATTTTTTAGCTTAGAAGCCACCATCTTGTGTTGCCTTTATTTTGATGTTGTGATACTGTGGTAAAGGAAAAAAATTATTTTTTTACGATTATCTATAGGAATAAATGGGAATATACAAAGGGAATGTTGTTGATAGTATGGATCTTGTCACACAAATTGTTGCATTTCATGTTAAATACAATGAAAAATCAAAGGCAATAGATCTTTTGATGCAAGTGAAATGTAGGCAAGCAATTGAAGGCCAGTGAATATTGGGGAAGGATTTTTTATTCTAACACCCCTAATCCCTTCTAGATAAAAACAATTAGGCTCTCAATTAGGCACTAAATTAGGCACTAAAGCAGGCTCTAAAGTATTTGGAGCTAAGAAAGTAATATGCACAAAGGTTTTGAAGGTCAAAGTTTTAGTATCTACTAATTCACCCCCCTCTCAGTAGATCATTGTGTTCCAACACTCTACCCTTTGCATTGGAGCCTCAACCCTAATCCTTCAACCATATAGCCTCAAACCTATACCCTAAAGTCTCTACCCTCAACCCTTAACCC
>VDFB02354484.1:0-43446 GCA_007258455.2 Sequoia sempervirens
TATTTCTAATTCACACTTAATAACTTGATTTGACTCTTGCAACTAATCCATGAAAAATTTTCATCTAAAAACTCATGTCCATCCCCAAAGGCACGGATTTTTCTTGCAATATCAATTATGGATGAGGGTGACCATGTTTCATTAATGTGCTGGTTGAATTGCATATGTAATTAATCTTCAAACAAACCCTAGGCCACCCAATCATTGGATTTCATGGGATTTCAACTTATTTCATATGCCACATTTATTATGTCCATTTTTTAATCAAATTCTCGCAAGCAATCTAATGAATAAACAAAGTGCTATATATGGTAGTTCACTTGCCATTCTAATGGTTGATAATTTATATATTTCCATGTGACTCCAAATACTAAGGATTCTCTAGGGTTTCAACTCTTGCAAATCCAATCCCTACAAAATAGCATGTTTTGTAAATATGAAAGATGTAATTTGATACAATTTTTTGTAGCTAAATCTCTCCTTGGTCATTTATAAATCTTCAAGTAAACTTCTAAATGATGAATTGTGAATGTTCTTTTAGCTTAAGATTCCTCTTTCCATATTTACTAGCACAATTCTAATAAGGATTTGATAAGTGTTGCAACATTTCAACTCACTGCCACCTACCATGGTCTGAAGCTGGCTCATTCTAAAGGTTTTAGCAAGGTATGGATTGAGGGTGATTCTTTAAATATCATCAATAACCTTAAGAATTCTTCTCCTCCCTCATGGTCTGTTGAACCTATTATCATTGATGCTCTGTCCATTTTGAATTCCTTTGAACAAAGTTTTATTTCCCATATCTATAGGGAGGGGAATTGCCTAACAGACAAATTTGCTAACCTTGGGGTTAATGATTATTTGGAATGGGATGGGAATGACCCCCTCCCCATTGAAGTCTTTTGAATTTTAAATCATGAAATTCAATCTGGTTGAGGAAGGGGTTCTCGTCATTATTTGGTTTAGGCACATGATGTTATTTATGCGGTATGTCATATCCATGTGTGATCCTCTAAATGGCTTTTCCTTGTGGTATAATCATGTGGCAAAGGCCCGTAAGGACTGACATTCAAATCTAATTATTTTCTCCTATCACTTCGCCCATCCTTCATGAATTGTGGGTGTTTGTAGAGCCTTCATTCTCTCCAGGATTCTTCTATATCTTTGCAAATTTTTGAAATTGTTGTGGCTTTTCTTTGTTGTTGCAATGGGTGTTGAGAGGAATTGTGCAGAACTGATCTCCTGTGACTCTGCAAAGAGTAATAAGAAGGCTTGGGAGTTGCTACAAGCCGAGGGTATGACTCCCTATATGGAACGTCTTCATTGGTTCAATACCACGTTTTCACAAGCCTTTGTAAAAGGTTGGAAAAGTAGAGTCTTGCAAATATTTGGGTTGGAGTTCAATATCACAGAAGAATTCATCGCTAATATTTTGGGTTTGGTGATTGAGGGGAGGAAAGTCTATAGGGATAAGAAGGCTCAATCGAGTGTTGTTATGGATATTTTCTTCAAGTATTATGAGAGGAGCCAATGGTGAAGGAAAAATGTGGTGGTTACACCCATAGCTCCATAAAGGAAATCTAGGGTGATGTGGTCGAGGAAATAATGAGGTATTATTTCACTCTTGATGGCCACTTTTGAGTTCTTTCTAGTTACCATTTCGTTCTGTTGAACCATTTTAGGCATAGGAAAAGGGTTTCCTTCCTTTTTTATCTACTTGCTTCTTTGGAAAATGGGATTTGTGATCACAAAAGAAACCCCAAGAACCATGTGTTGCATGAGGTTTTAATTCTCCTTATAATGGACTATGTTGAGTCCTATACTATCCTTGACAAACCCAAGTGATCTCTAAAGGCCACAAGAAGAAAGCTGACCTGAAGTATGAAACTGGGTCTGATATTGGGTCTGGGTCTGAGGAGTATGCTCCTAGTTCAGAAGCCTCCTTGGAGGTTTATTTAGAGCCTCCTGATTCTAAGGAGGGTAAGCGAAAAAAGAAGCTGAAATTTTTTAAGTCCCCGAAGCATGAGGATTATGATACGGGTAGTGATGAGGCGAAGGGCTTCCACCAATTCTCAGAAGGGAAAATCTGGTAAATCTTTGATGGGTAATATTTTGAATTCCAAAAGTGGTGTCCTGTCCTCGGGCAAGAAGAAAGTGGTGAATCAAATGTGGGGGGTAAGGATGTGGACTCCCCTGTGTATGGGAGAAAGAGGAAGTTCAACTTGAAGGAGGGAAATTCACAAAAGAAGAATAAGGGGAAAGTGATCTTGAACCAGGGAGGAAACAGTTTTTTTCTGACCATGTTCCCAATGTTGAGACTCTGTGGGGTGAGGCGGGTTTGTGAGAAAGTGTAGAAGCAGAGTGTGAATGTGGTGGCTGAAATTGAGAATTCGATGTGCGAAATTAAGGTTCCTAAGGTTCGGGTGAATGAGGATACTAGGAGTTCCCATGAGGAGGTGGTTGTTGACAAGAATTATTTTAATTGCAATCAGGAGGACCTGCCTAATGTGCTTGGTTTGGTGAAAGACGATTCTCTGATTTTTTCAAGATGTTTAAATGGGCATTCAATGAAATGAACCTTACTAACATAAAGGTTCGATCTCTGATAAATAATGTTGGGGGAACCTCCTCTAATGAGCCTTTTGTGTAGGATCAAGTTAATCAATTGGTGGATGCTATGAAAATTATTACTGATGAGATGTTAAAGATGAAGAAAGGCTTTGAATTTTGAATTGTGGTCCTTGAAGATAAAATGGAAAGAGCCTACCAGAATTTGGAGAAGGTAGTTAATGTGAATAAGACCACATTGTGTAATGAAGCTGAGGGATTACATTTTTTGAATGAAAAAGCTAACCAGTGGATGGGGGGTTCGTTTGGTTTGAAGGAAGCTGCTAGTGGTACAAGGGATCTCCCAAGTGCTCAAAATGATGGGAATAGTGAGAAGGGTCCTTGTACTCAGACTTGAAACAAGACCAAAATCAAGACTAGGATCCCTACTAAGGAGGTGTTTGAAGTTATGGATTTCCATCAAAAGATCATTGCTAGTGATTTGGAAGCGGCTGATATTTTGAAGAACCTGTAGGTGTTTGTTGTTTATGTCCCTCTTTTTGGCTTGTTAGTGGCTTAATTTTTTATGATGGTTGGTTGCTTGTCTAGTTTTGATTAAGAAATGATTCTTTTTGTAAAGGGTTTTGGTGCCCCTTCAAAACCTATTTTACCTATAATCAAAAAATTTCAACCCACTATAGGAATTATTTGTAATGGACTATTCTTTATTGCATATGGATTTCTAGAGTGGATAGGAATTATTAAGTATGTCCAGTTGTTTGATATCATATCTCTTTGTTATTTAAATGTGCTTTTTTCTTTTGGTAAATTGCAACTTTGTAACCTATGAATAAGAAATTAATCCTAGAAATCTATGATCCACCATACACTCAAAATGAAAAACATCTTTCGCCAATAGTTTAGGAGTAGATAAGATTCATATACACCTCATGATTCAATAATTTATTTAGGGAAACATCCTTAGCAAACCAAAACAATTTTCATCTTTAGGAACCATGTTTTGCATATCTACTTCTTTTATTTGTATAGTAATGTCATTATCGACTCAAAAAAGGATGTGTGGGTAGTATGTTAATCTTTGATTTCATGACAACCTTTGGGGGCAACTGGCGATTAGATACTATTGCATCACTAGTAGTTTATCTTTCATGTTTTATGATCAATTATGTTGAGGATGCGTCTAGGAACACCCTCTTAGGTCTAGCTAATCCCAAAGTGAAAGAAAGATTATTCTCTCTCAACAATTAGCCTTTAATCACTCACATTTTGTTGAGTTGGTCAATCCTTGTTCAAGATGGCAATTCCTTAGCCTTGAAGTGGATTGATTCCTCTAGGATTGTGAGCAACAATTTTGGGACCCAACATGGGCAATCAAGTCACCATCAATGACAACATATGCACCAAGGTTCAAAGCATGAATTACTAAAAGTAGCAACTACCAACCCAAATTACAAGTGTAAAATTCAAACCAATGAATCTTATCAAAATATTAACACCCATTTAAGAATTCATACTTATGCAAATTTATAACACAATCACAACCATGAGGAATCAATTCATCACCATCCAAAACATACATCACAACTAAACATAATCTAATTTTGATTAAGGATTATTCCATAAGCATTCGTGAATGATAAGAGTTGCCCAAAAAGGTTTTATTAGCAAATTATCATCACAATAAAAGTACTTTGATAAGAGTTAGAAGATGTGCAGCTAATGTCTAAAACTAGCTAATAGCATAATGCATGAACCCAAAAGAGTGTGATTGGGGTCACCAAAATGGTTGGACCTCACAAGATGGTTGTATACCTAAACTAGAAAGAGTACTTCTAACACAACAAGAATGAAATTCAAATACTACATATCAAGGATTACCATGATAGATTTCATTGTGGTTATATTCCAACCTTCTCAATAAGGATTCAATAGAGCCTCTCGTGAATATTTATCCCTATAAAAATGTAGAATGTTACATTGCACAAATTTATTCTCAATTTGCATTTTTCCACAAGTTGCATGTAAAAGGAGAATTGAATGTAATTAAAAATAATTATCTCCAATAAAATAGATATGGCCATAAGGATACAAGCTTATAAACAACTAAAAAGGAAGACCCATTGATAAAACCCTTAAACTAAATAGGAGGAAGGGGCTCTCTCTAATACACAATCAAATGGGCAATTTTTGGCATATGGGTTACTAATATAGCATGACCAAAGAAATCAATAAAGTACATGAAATAAAGCAACTCAAGTAATCAAATAATATAAAAGGAAGGCAAAAGACACACTTGACTAGGGGAATTCTTGGCACAAAGATCTCCCCTTTCAATTGAAGTAACCACATCACACAATTTGATGCTCAAAGGAAGATCATGCATGTCAATTCCTAGGCTAGGATTCCCATAAAGCTAATGCTTTTAACCATCATTGAATATGTTGGCTCTAATTTTAGAGGGAAACAACAAACAAATGTTTTGACCAATGACCCAAAGGCTCCAAAAACAATGAAAGAATGTTAATGCAAGCCAAGTGAGGTGTAAGGGAAAGATGGCCACAAAGTGTTGTAGTAGCAAAATAAGGGATCCATAGCAAGCTAAGAGCACCTACTCATGATTATGACAACATGGTTTCTCTAGCTGAGCCCATCCCTATATTCCTTGGGGACATGTCCCCGAGATTTTTTTGCCCATTGTTGTACCATGAATGTACTATGGACACAAGTAAACAAGGATTCCTAAGAAGCATCTCCCTACCATCCCAAAAAAAGTGCCCTAATCATCCTATAAATGTCTTGAAAATGTGGGAATGGTTTAACACTAAGATGGTAGGGATGTTAAAGATGTCCCCCAACTGTCCTGGGAACCCCATAGTTGAAACACATTTTTAAGAAAATCCCAAATCAATAAAAAAAAAATTATAGCCCCCCACACCACACTTAGCCCTAAATGAGTAAAAAGATGCCTCCTTTTTTCATTCTAATTCATTTTTACATGCCAAAAAATATTGTAGCTAGGTTGGAGGGAAAAAAATCATTTTGAGTAGGTTTGAAGGCACAACTAGAAAAATCAAAATTACTGAGCAGTGAGTAGTGAGATAGCAAAAGAAGTAGAAGAGGTAAGTGATTCTCTCATTTGTTTTTTTCTCTAATTTTTTTTCCAAGTTTTAAGAAAAAAATGTTGTTTTATTTTTCTATTTTTAGTTTGTATTCGCTTTACTTTTTCACAAAACATGAGCAATAGTAATGAAAATAGTGAAAATAAAATGGAAGAAAGAAATGTTAAGAGTTTTAGCCTCAAATAAGGGTTTATCAAGCTATGGAAGTGTTGTGGGTGAAGGAGAACAATGACAAAACTCATTTCAGTGCCCTTCCACCATCTTAAAACTTTATGCAAAGAGCCATTTTAATTCAATAAAAGCTTATTCTTCGATTTGTGATAGCCCTACATAAAGACATGGGAAAAAATTGAGAGGTAGTAAAGTTTGGTTGTGTCATATTTGCAAAACATATTTAAGAGGGACCTATACTAAGGTAGATTCTCATCTCTTGGGCTTTACAAAACATGAGGTTGTCCAAATATAAAGGAGGATGAGAAGGTAGAGGTTAATGGATTGCATATGGAGGAAAAAACAAGGTCTAAATGTGTGTTAATGCCAACATAGTCTTCACAATCGACTATGTCTATGTCATTCATGGTTACTAGTGTTAGTGGTGATATTTCCACAAAGAGAAAAGAGAAAGACTAGTGCTAGTGAGAATTCAAAGACAATTGCAAGTATATTTAATATGCAAACACGAGATGTGACAGAATCTTCCATTCCCAAGTTTTCTATACCCATGCCATCCCATTTCATGTGGAATGTTCTTCTTACTTTAAACAAGTGTTTAGAGTTGTAGCTTTTATTGGTCCCTCATTCACTCCCCAAGAGAACATAAACTACAAACTACCCTTTTTGACAAAGAATATTTTAAGGTGAGTTTGGTGATGGAGGACATTAGGCATACTTAAATTAGGATGGGATGCTCTATTGTCAAGGATGGATGGACCGATATTAGACATCGACCACTCATCAACATCATAGTCACATGTAGCTAGCTCTTATTTTCTTAGATCCATTAATTATTCAAGGAAGTGCAAGGATGTGGACTTCCAATTTCACATTTTGAGAGGCCATAGAGAAGGTTGGGCCTCAAATGTT
This sequence comes from Sequoia sempervirens, assembly GCA_007258455.2. Classification (NCBI taxonomy): domain Eukaryota; kingdom Viridiplantae; phylum Streptophyta; class Pinopsida; order Cupressales; family Cupressaceae; genus Sequoia; species Sequoia sempervirens. The sequence continues at coordinate 6,771 of VDFB02354484.1, forward strand.
GTACATGTGGTCACTAACACGTATGTGCAAATTAGCTAGCATGATGGTGGAGGGTGCTTATATGCACATATTTTGAACCCCATGTTGTGTTCATGCATTGAAAGACATGGGGAAGATAAGTTAGGTACAACAAGTGGTGGAAAAAGTAGAGATATTCATATGTTTATTTGCAAACACCATACTTCATTTGTTCTCTCTTTAGGGCATTTTTGAAGAAAAATTCCTCAAACTTGTGGAGACTAGGTACGCAAATTATTTCATTTTGTTAGAGAATGTTTGAGGTGCAAGCGGCTCTATAATTGATGATGGTTAATTCAAAGTGGAGTAGATGGTCTATTGCAAACATTGTTGAAGGAAACGATATCAATAAATGTCCTTAATGACAATTGGTGGTCTACTACAAGATAAAAATTTGTTGATTTTATTGTTTCTAATTTTCTAACTTGTCATTTGATTTTGACTTTTGAGTCATTCTTTTTATTTAAATTATTTGCAAATATATTTGCTTCATCTCACATGTTGTAATTGTCATTAAATATGTTGAGACAAACTCTCTTAGTCTTGAAGAGACTTATGAAACATTTGATAGAATGTTTAGGCAAATGAAAGAAACAATTTATAACATGAATCCCAGTTTGAGATTATCTGATCAACATATTAAACCCATTGTGATATGACAATAGAATACTATTAACACCCTACTTCATATGATTACCTTTGCTCTAAACCCCAAATGGTATGCACCAAAGGCTAGGAAGTTGCTCCTTGTGATGATGAAGAGATGAAAGAAGATTTAATGAAGGCCTTTTGAAAGATGTACTCAAGTGAAGAGTCAACTATACTTTGCATCCAATGGCTTGCTTTTATTAATTTTCATGATCCAACATTTAATGAACCACAAGTGAAGATAGATAGAGATACATTAACTCAAACTAAATCTATTAGATGGTGGTGTTGAGGTTTATAGTGGCGGGAGATATTTTTCTCTCAATTTAAATAATAAATGCTGCTCAAGGCAAGTCAGCCTTTTGATGAACAATAAATATTTCATATTTTTTATTTCTATTGGAGGTCGACCTAGATGAAAAGTCACCTTGCTTTGTATATATACAAGGTGAAGTTCATTCATTCTATCATCAATTCAATCACTTCATTCTCACCTTCAACGAAAGTTTTCCATTCCATTTGCAACAGATCAAACTTCAAGGGGAAGGATATTTATTTGTACTTAGCATCAAGGAGAAGTGTCTCCATTTATTATATATACTTAGCCTTGTGTAAGGCCTGATTCTGCAAGCAAATTTCTGCTACTCTTATTCTGATATATAAGAAGAGATTAATTGTTGGCTTTTTCTCCCTCGTGAAGGAGGGTTTTCCCAGGATAAACATTGTGTTCATTGTCTTGTGTGTTGTATTTCTACTTATTACTTTTCTGATCATAAATCTAACATGGTATCAAAGCGGGTTCAAGAGATCTGATCAGAATTGTTTAAGCAGTCTGAGGGAGATTACTGTCATTTGAAGCCGAATGATTCAGGTTGAAGAAGTTGTCGATAGTTGTTTATGGAGGAGAGGGTGATAATAGTAGAGAAGCTCTCAGGCAGCGTTTTGTCGATCTACACACTCGTGTTTCTGCATTGAAAGGTGATTTGATTAGACAAAAAATAGCCTTCGAAGAAGACCGTGGAACTCAAGCTAATAACTTTGTTTTCTATTCATTAGGGCATGAGTTCAACTCTTATGATGTGGACAATTGTATATGCGATAATCCCATGCCTAGATGCAACAGATACTGTGAAAGGAGTCCATGTTATTTTCATCGAAATGATGGAATCGATTCAGGAAAACTAGAGAGATCTGGATGTAAGAAGAAAGAGGGAGAGAGAGATAAGACAAGAGGTAGAAGGCCTAACTACCATACAATTTGTTATGTGTGCAATTTGTTCATCTAATTTTGAAGTGGAAAAAGAGGTATGCCAGTTGCCTTGCAACGCGCAACACATATTTCACAAGGAATGTATTCGACAATGGATTGAGAGAGGAAAATCAGTGTCCGATATGCAGGAAGCCAGTATATTCGACTACATATTCATTTCCTACAATTGAAAGAGATGTGGTTGGAGAGATCCATTAATTTAGGTGTAATGTCCTAGTTTGTTGATAGCAGGAATATCTATTGCAGGCATCGCTTGTTGTTATGATATCGGGCAGAGCAGTTCTTGAAGTGAAGTTTTTGTATGAGCATCGACGGGCTATGAGGAGATGATACGGGGCCATTTCTGGAAATAGCAATATCACCTAAAACCTTTGACTTAGAGATTCATTGGAGGATTGGTGTGATTCTGAGCGATTGTCGTATGTGTGCTCATTGGTGCGGGTATGCTATTGTTTGGTTTGCTTATGCAAAGAACTTATAAACAATTTATGCAATCCTTTGAATTTCATGTATGTTGGTATTTATGTTATGTATTGGCATAGTCTGCCTTGTGAGTTAAAGGACTGCAATATATATTATTTTCTGTGCAAGTGATTAATGTTTGAAATCATACTAGGTCACAACCTTGAGACTTCTGGAATGAGGAGTTTATGAAGTCTATCCCTGATCATTGAGCATCCTGAGCGATGGAGTGGTGTATGTTGTATCTTTACATGTTGCCATCCTTGATATCTGATTTCTAAAGACAACATAAGAAAAAGAAAGAAAAAAGGAAGGGTCGAGGAGCAAAAGGATGATGAGAGATTGCTTGATGCATCCTGTGAGGAAGTCACGTGGGCTGAAGAAATGAACAAACATGAAGACATAGCTTGCAGCCATGTGACTGAGTTGGTGGCACATAACTTCACTAGAGACATCTCTCGAAGAGGAAGAACCTATACAGATTGTCATTGCAATCAGTTTCTTGAAGAGGAGGAATAAACAGGAGGAGTCTAACAAACCAACAGAGGCAACCTTGGACGAGGAGGTCAGGAGGTTGATGCAAGTACTTGGAGCTTCAGAGGGAGTCACATCATCATGAAGATTTGTTGTAATGTATATTTCTTTGAGTCGGAGAAATATGAGGTGAAAGCCCTTGTAGTGTATATCTCTTTGAGACGAAGAAATATGAGGTGAAAGCCCTTGTAGTGTATATTTCTCTGAGATGGAGAAATATGAGGTGAAAGCCCTTGTAGTGTATATTTCTCTAAGATGAAGAAATATGAGGTGAAATCCTTTGTAGCGTATATTTCTCTTAGACGAAGAAATATGAGGTGCGAGCCCTTGTTCATCTTTGAGACTGAGATGAGACGTCATGTTGAGAGACTCCATGACAACATCACATTGAGAGACTGTGATGAATTCTTTGTACTTGTGTTTTTCCACACATGGGAGTAGCCATGGTGGACGTCATGTTGAGAGACTCCATGACAACATCACGTTGAGAGACTCCGTGATGGACACTTGTACATGTGTTTCTTTCCACACATGGGAGTAGCCATGGTGGACGTCATGTTGAGAGACTCCATGACGACATCACGTTGAGAGACTCTGTGATGGATTCTTGTACATCTCTAAGACTGAGATGTGGTTTTCCACAATTGGGTGTAGCCATTATGGATGTCATGTCGAGAGACTCCATGACGAGGATTACAAGAAAAATACCTCCCTAGCTAAGAGGGAGTGTTGATGTTTATAGTGGTGGGAGATATTTTTCTCTCAATTTAAATAATAAATGTTGCTCAAGGCAAGTCGGCCTTTTGATGAACAATAAATATTTCAAATTTTTTATTTCTGTTGGAGGTCGACCTAGATGAAAATTCACCTTGCTTTGTATTTATACAAGGTGAAGTTCATTCATTCTATCATCAATTCAATCACTTCATTCTCACCTTCAGCAGAAGTTCGCCATTCCATTTGCAACAGATCAGACTTCAAGGGGAAGCATATTTATTTGTACTTAACATCAAGGAGAAGTGTCTCCATTTATTGTATATACTCAACCTTGTGTAAGGCCTGATTCTGTAAGTAGATTTCTACTACTCTTATTCTAATATATAAGAAAAGATTAATTGTTGGGTTTTTCTCCCTTGTGAAGGAGGGTTTTCCCAGGATAAACATTGTGTTCATTGTCTTGTGTGTTGTATTTCTGCTTATTACTTTTTTGATCATAAATCTAACAGGTGGACATGGCATGATAATGATACACCAAAGTTGAGGATGCTCGCCATTCATCTCCTTTCATAGGTTGTCAATTCCTCAACTACGAAGAGGAATTGGTCTGCCTACATCTTCATCCATACTATCAAAAGGAAGAATGAACTCACCTCTAGATAAGTATAGATGTCGATGGTCATGCGTAATGCTTTCAAACTTTGGAGTACTAACAAATTCCAACTTTACAGTGCAATGTTGACTCAAAAGTGCCACCTCAATTGATGGGGAGGACGCACAAGAGGGATTTTTTAGGGGTCCATTAGATAAAACAACCCCTTATAATGGCAATAACTCAAAGTAGACTTCAATATTGATGTAGTGTTAGCAAATGCCAATTAGGGGCAACATACTTTCCATGTTTTTTGTCATTTTGTAGTTGAAACTTGTAGCCTTCAAGTATTTTGTTGTATTTTTTTAATTTTAATGTATGCACATTGACAATGAATCATGAAAGCAATTAAATCTTCACATTTGTTAATTTGTTTGACTCTCATGTGAACTCTCAATTCAACTCTATATTATTATTTGAAATTTTCCTATATTTTTAAAATTTCTCATTTTTTATAGTCATCTCTTTGTCATCCCCTAACATCCCATAAAATAGCCTAAAAATATATATCCTCGAACATCCCCTCGTACCCCTTTCCAGAAACTTGGTGGAATATAGGCCCATATCAACCGATGGATCATGCAACAAGTGACAATCCCTTTACATTAAAAAAAGGGTTCATAATTCATTTTATGTGCACAAAGGTCGTTGAAGTGAGCATTTTCCACATTATTTAATACCCCACAAGTTTTCAAACGATAACATAATTATTCACATCGAAAGTATGGCGTGCCCTATGTTGTCAAATGTGCTAGCTTTCTTCCTTTCCCCATGCAAACAAGATTGAATGAATGATTAATTTTAATTACGTTCACGAGACCCCCCAAATCTATGGGACCCAAGAGATGAAACCAAAAAACCGCCTTTGCCAACACAACAAAACCACCGCACCGAACTACCGACTGTTGTTTTCAATCTCTTTGCTGATTTTGTTTCTCCTGCTGTGTATTTTGATCAGGATATCTTTTGTTTTCAATCTCTTTGCTGATTAAATTGTATAATAATTTAATTGGGATATCTTTTGAAGTGTTTAGGATAATAAATGATAAAACATTGTTTACTTACAAAACATATATGAAAGCCCATTCTGAAAAATCAAAGGATCATAAATTTGTTGTATACAGGAATTTGAAAACAATCATGCAAACAACATTAGAAATGTATAACCATTCAAGTGGACTATCTTTTAATATGTTTCGGATATTTAAAGAAAAATGCTATTTATTTACAAGAAATATATGACAAGTACATGAATTTGTTCTATGCAAAAATAGAACAATTATAAATGCATTACATTTTAAACTATTCTGCTTCTGAAAAATCAATATTAGATAAGAAATCCCTTCTATAAGAAACAAGAATATAAAAGATTTTCAAGAGGAATGTCATACAGAGGGATGAGAAACTGTGTTATAAAATACTGAAAATCATATAGGGGTTCATATAAGCAATACTGAAAATCGAACGTTGTTTGTGTAAAAATGGAGATAATGTAGAATCACTGTACTCTACACTCATTTTCTAGAACAGACTCTCCAATCGAATTTGCATCACAAACTCCTCGTGAAAGAGTGCCCCTCCTCTTGGTAGTGTTTTCTCACTTGGAAATTAGTTTATGAGAGACAAAAGCGCTAACACGTATTGTCAACAATAACCATGGTATGATCCCAATCTGCACGTTAAATGAAATAAAGATTTAGCTCTACTTTTTATGTGAGAAATGTTGCACCTTAATGAAGATATAAAATAAGTAAAAATGACATATACATGAGAATATATACCATTACAAGGCGATTCTCATTGCTTCTAAGTCTCCATGATAATGCATTTCCTGCAGCCAATTGAGCAAAATGGCAACAATAAATGTATAGAACATAGAAATGTATGAAAGTGGAAACAAATTTTTATTATTAGATAGTCATTTGTACCTAGCACATTCAAAAGACTAATGAAGATAAATTTGTTTGAGGCATCAAAAATTAGACCCTTGAATAAACGTTTACAAACTTGTTCAGCTATTTATCTGTGGCAACATAATAGAGTGCTCGCATCAATTCTTATGGAAGGCCTAACAAGATATAATGGCCACATCTTACATAATCTAGTGGAGTTCATCTAACATGGGAACAAAAAAAATGCTGTTTGATGGCTTTCTAGTATAGTTTATATCGAATGAAATTTATGGTATCAGTATTCATGAAATATTGGCATCAATCCCATCTTTTTAGCTGGTGCAAGGCATAGAAAATATAACAGCAAAATCATGAATCTAGAACAAAGTAGTGGCATTCCACCTATATTCATTTGTGTCCATGCTACAGTACAAGTCAGGCGACCAGATATAATGCAAGCATTTTGTATCTCAAATAAGATAGCATAATTAACATGTGTACATCATGGAGAATGATTCAAGCCACTAGAGGATTGAGACAAGAAGACCCCTTGAGCCCTTACCTCTTTATCATTCTGAGATAAACATGTCTCCTATCTTTACTCACAAATCCAGCAAAAAGAAATACATGGGTTCACAGTCACAATTAGTGGCTAGAGATATGCAGGCTACCAATTTGTGGATAACATAATTAATTGCTCAACTAGCAGTCTAACTGAATCAAAGCAATTAATAAAATCATGCAACAATATCAGCAAGCAACCAGTCAAATAATCAAGGAGGACAAGTCTCGCATCAAATTTGCCAATGTCCCATTGAGGAAACAGAAGCTAATTTGTTCAACTCTAGTATAGCAGGGGGCATGCTTCCATTGACTTTTCTTGGAAACTCCAGAAAACCCTAGAATGGAAAACAAAATGGCCTACACTAGCAGGGAAAGCATAGCTTATTAGATCTGTCCTATAGTTAAAGCCAATCCATCTTCTCGCTCTTCTCAAAATACAGAAAGGTGTACAAGACAAAATATTAGACATTGAACAAAAATGTTTCTGTCAAGGGATAGAGTAGATACTCAATCACCCACTCATGTCTTAGGAAAGAATATGCAAAAACTAGAAGAGTAGAAGCCTGAATGTCAAAGATATCAAAATTTTAACATAGCCTTAGCAATGAAATTAGCATCAAGAGTTGAAACAAATCCACAAGCCAGCTAAGCACAAATCATCAAACTCCAACATCTTCATGACCTAATGGGCATCCTATGCATGCAAATTGGAAGGTGCAATTATTGAGTGTGGAAAAGCACATAAAGAAAGAATGGAAAAGACTGCCCAAGGTATCACCAGAATAGTTCGAACAGAATTAGACAAATTTTTGGAACAAAAGTTGGAATTGATTTCCCCCACTCTCTTACCCCAAGCTGCACTCTTCAGCAAAATCTACATAGGCAAGGTTGCATTAAGAGTAGCAGAGTAACTAGCCAAGGACAATAATAGAAAAACATACAGCAATGACCTGAAGATTTGCAAGTATAATGCTAAAAATCTTACTGGGAAGAAAAATGCAAGTCTCCAACATGCAGGATACTTGAGGATGAAAAAACATAGTGAATGAAAAATGCACCATTGCCTCGTCTTAACAAGAGATCACAAGGGATAACAATTGCCCAGATTAAAAATGGAAACAGCTATGACAAACTCCACTTATCCCCAAAATAAAACTCTTTCTCTAGTTAGTTGTTCATGGAGAAATCCTTGTCACATACCAATTATAGAAACAAGGATGCATTAAGCCAAATAGATGCCCAAATTACAAAAAAAATGAAGAAACTATTCATCATTTGTTTATCCAATGTAATATACCAAGAGGGTTATGGAGAGAAATAGCAAACAGGCTTCTCTTCACTGAGCCACTGGTTAAGAATATCTCCAACAAAGTGTGCCACTGGAAGAAACAATACATACAAATGGCAGCACAATTCCTATAAAGTATAAACAAACGAATACAACAAACTTCCCCAAGACACGTTATCTAGGGAATAGGAGAGAGCAGCATAGCAGAATCTTTGAACAACCCAAACACCACAAAGATTAAATAACATGGTTGAAAACAACTATATTTGAAGCAGTGCCATTATATACAAAAACTAAAGGAAAGACAAATATCAAGCTTCCAAAATGCTTAACCTTAATATTGAACATATCACAGTTCACCCTAAGACGGGTGGCATTTACTAAACTTTAAAGGAGCATACACCTTGATCCCAAGAAAAGCTGGTAAGTATTAAGAAAACATCATGGTGAATTTATCCTGAGCTACCAATTGAAATATCCCTAGGGTTATCATCTTGGGTTTCTTTCAATGCAGCAAATTCAAAACAATGACATCACAGTCTACAGTCAAACCTTGCAAATAATGACAAGCAGATCTGGAATGAATTAAATATATTTGTGCAATATTGTCTGGAAATCACAGTTAGTTACAACTCAAAAATCATAAAATTTACCAGTGCCTCAAGATTGACTGGTAATCCCTTTACAAACTTCCTAAAGTGCAATAGGCACCTGTTTCAGGGTCGAGGGTTGAGTGTGGCAGCTTGCACTCGTGGATCTGATTATTGCTCACAGTAATCTGCAACCCTTGTTCATGTTGCCAGATCTGGGGTTTACGGCTTGGAAAGGGATGCTCCTGGGTCTGATTTACTCTGCATAGACACCATATCACAAATCTGAGGTGTAAAACCCTCAGATTTCAGCATCCTGATGATCCTTGTGGGTGTTGCTGGCTGTAGGAGTTTCAATGAGCTTGCTGGTAATCTCCCTATACTGATAACTGCTGGTAGACTGCAGTTTGAAGTCTGATTGGCTTCTGCCGCCTAGGGTTTGACAGATTTCTGCTCAGGTCTGCTAAGGAACTGTGACCTGCTGCTACCTGAGTGTTAATATGGTGGTGCGCTCTACCCTATGTGATGTTTGGACTTGCGAGTCACTTGCAAACTGGAACAGCTGATGCCTGATTGAAGATATGGTGTGATAATCAGACCAGAGGCTGCCCTAAACAGGTCCTGCAACTTGTGAAAACCCTCTTGATATCCTTGATTCGCATCCAGATGTGCTCCAGCAGGTGTGCACTCTCCAACTCCAAATCAGATCTGCTACTACAACTTGGCAATTGCTCAGACCTCACAAAAATCAGGTTTTTCGTCCTGAAAGTCTAACAACTGATGAAAATTTGCTCAAATCCTCTATAATCTCCTGCAACCTGTGGTACTGTCAGTTGAGGTTTTCGTCCTAATCAGCAATCTGTCATAAAAATGGCAGAAGGTTCATAACAACATGCACGTTCCAAATTGAATTTTTACCTCTCATTAATACCTGTATGCCTAGGTCAAAACAAACCAAGTCGACCTCCTACAAAAATTCTTCTAGTTGGCACCCAAATTTTGAGTGTCCAAGTTGGCCATGGAAAATTATTATTATTTATTTGTTTTAAATTAATTAATATTATAATTATATATTTATTATTAGTGGTTGGTGTTTAAAAACACTTTTGAGTGTTGTTGGTTGGCCTAAGGGGGTTAGGGACATGACAGTCCTCCCACCCCAAGATTGTATGTCCTCAAGCAATTTCAAACTTGGATGCTCAAAGATCTCTACTCCTTCCCAAGTAGCATCCTCAAGTGGAAGATTTTTCCATTTCACCAAATATTCTGGAATAATCTTGTTCCTCAACTTCTTACATCAATGATTGCCTCAAGCTGACAACGTAACTTGCTGTCCAAGGGCCTTCTTCAAGCATGATACACGGGAAATATTATGGATTCTGTCATTTACTAGAAGTTCCAGCTCATAGGCAACCTCACCTATCCTCCTTATGATCTTGTAGGGTCCATAAAATTGTGGTTTCAACTTTTCAACACCACTTACCTTGAGGGTAGATTGTCTATAGGGCTATAACCTTAAGAACACCATATCTCTCACCTCAAAAAACCTCTCAGTTTGGTGGCAATCAGCATACATCTTTTGCTGGTTTTGGGACTGCTGTAGGTTTTCTTTGAGTGCCTTCACAATGTCTAAACTTTGTTGAATCAAATGTTTTGCTCTTGGTACTCTACTATCCAAAAGAATCAAATCCATAAATGAAATAGCATCATAACCATAGAGTGCCTTGAAAGGAGTCATACCTATAGACATGTGGTAAGTAGAATTGTAGCAATACTCTCCAAGGTGTAGCCATTTGACCCCTGTTGTTTGTTGTCTTGTACTATAGTTCTTCAAATAACCTTCTATCCATTTGTTCACAATTTGTGTTTGACCATTGGTTTGAGGATGGTAGCTAGTGCTTGGAGTCAATTCCGTGCTAGTCAAAGGAAAGAACTCTTGCCAAAAAGCTAATAAACCTGCTGTCCCTGTCATTTACAATGTTCCTTGGCAGCCCATGAAATCTAAAAATCTCTCTAAAGAACAAATCAGCAACTTGTGGAGCTTTGTATTTTGAAGATAAAGTATAAAAATGAGTATATTTTGTGAGTCTATCAACAACCACATAGATACAATCCTTACATTGTAGCTTTGGGAGGCCCATGATGAAATCCATGGAGATACTCTCCCATATGTGATTTGAAATGGATAAGGGCTGCAATAATCCAGCTGGAAATACATGTTTTGTTTTGTTGGCAAACCAAAAACTCTCTAACATGCTTCAACACATCGTTCTTGAGCCCCTTCCATGAAAAATGTTCCCAGCTTGCTTGTATGTCTTGTAGTAACCTAGATGACCAGCAAGTGGTGTGCCATAACATGCCCTCAAAATTCTTTCCAACTTTGATTCTGGTACAAGATACACCCAATCTTTGTAGAGGATGAGCTCATCAACCACTTTGAACCTATCATCTTGTAACTTCCCATCCAAAATGTCAATAGCAAATGTGTTCTTGGCATATTCAACAATTATAGAAACCTTCCGATCAGAAAATATATCAGTCATAGAGCAGAAATAAGGTTTCCTAGGGAGTGCATCAGCTACCACATTATTCTTTCCCTTAACATACTCGTTGTCAAAGTCGTAGGCTTGCAACCCATTTTTATTGTCTATCATTAAATCCTTTTGATTGAGGAAGAACTTCAAGCTGTTATGATCCATTTTCACCACAAACTTCCCACAAACCAAGTATTGCCTAAATTTGGTCAAGGCATGCATGATGGCTAACATCTCCTTGGTCAAATCTATCAATGGGGCAACAAGCTGTGAGAACCCCTTAACAAACCTCCTATAATAGTTGCAAAGTCCCACAAATCGTCTCAAATGTGTCAAATTCATTGATCTAGGCCAATCCTGTATTGCCTTGATTTTCTCTTCATCCGCGCTAACCCCCTAGGCACTAATCTTAAATCCCAAATACAATATTTCAGTCAAACCAAACTCACATTTGGATGACTTGGCATAGAATGAATGCTGCTCAAGTATGCCAAGCACCTCATCTATGTGCCTCAAATGATCCTCCCATGTTTTACTGAAAAATCAAGATGTCATCAAAGAAGACCAACACAAATTTCCTCAATTGCAAATCAAAGACCTAATTCATGCAAGACAAGAATGTGGCCGGTGCATTGGTCAACCCAAATGGCATGACCAAGAACTCATAGTGCCCATAGTGACACCTGAAAGTTGTTTTGTGCACATCCTCATCTCTAACCCTTGTTTGATGATTCCCTAATCATAAGTCAATCTTGGAGAAGTACATTGCACCATGAAGTTCATCTATCAACTCATTGATCCTAGGTATGGGATAGCGATTATTGATTGTCTTCTTGTTAAGGGCTCTATAATTGATGCACATTCGCATAGTCCCATCTTTTTTCTTCACCAATACTACGGATGAGGAAAATGGGTTGGAACTAGGATGTTTGTGCCCCATGTTCAATAGCTCCTTAATCACCTTTCCAATCTCCTCCTTGTACCTCCTGGGATGAAAATAAGGTACCTTGGAGGAATTTCACTTAACACCTTACAACACTTGTCTAGGATGGATTGGATGTCAACGTGGTAAGACCTCCCATTCCTTGGATGGACTTGTATTTGTAATTAAACACTTTGCTACCCAAGCCAATTCGCTTCTATGAAAACAACTCTCCTCTTAGCTGAAACCATCATGGGACCTGTTGGATAGGCCACGAAGAACTACCTCCTTCCCACTAGATTTGAACTTCAACTCCATGGCCTAATAGTTTTGTGTGTATTCTCCAAGTGAGTGCAACCATTGCACTCCCAAAACCAACTTTGTCTCACCAATGCCAATCATATAAAAGTCATCCCACATTTTGTGTCCTCCTAGAGTCAACTCCAACTGATGAATCCTTTGGTTGCATGGAATAGTATACCCATCTACCACTATGACATTAAACCCCTCAAAATCTTTTGTCTTCAAACCTAACTTAGCCACCAACCCCTCATCAATGAAATTGTGGGTGGCCCCACTATCAATCAAAACTGTCACCTTTTGTTCTTGTAAGACTCCAATAACACGAAAAGAGTGATATCTAGGTGCTCCTGAAAGTGTTGCAAGTGTGCCACCTAGATGCTCTCCTCCTTGGTCCCCATGCTCAACCTCATCCACAACAATCTCTGGTTCCGCTTCTACCTTAAATCCTCATCAGAAACCACCTCTATATAGAGTATTTGACCCTTTCCCAAACACCTGTTACCCAATTGCCATGGCTCTCTACACGTGAAGCATAGTTTTTTCCTTTGAAGTTCATTCTTGGATACCTTAATTTGGTTTGGCTTTGGGGGTAATGTTTTAGGTTGAGGAATACTCTTATGAGGAGGCCTCTTATGTTAAATCGGAGGTGCCTTTTTGGAATAGAATCTATCTCTCACCATTGAATCCTCCAAATTTAGGGATCTCCTGATGGCTTCCTACAAAGAATTTGGATCAAATGCCCTTAGTGGCTCAGATAGGCCCTCTACAAAGAGGACTATGAGTCTCCTCTCTGTTACATTTGGAACCATCACTAATAGCCTCTGAAACTCTGCTACACAGTTCCACTGTGCCCTCTTGCTTTAGTTGTGCTAGCTCCCTGAAGTGAATCTATGGGTCCTTCCTATCAAATCGCTTCGTCAGTCTTTGGTTGAATTCTTCTAAGGTAGTGATTGAGTCATGTCCTTGAGTCACCATACCATGATACCACCACTCGTGGGCTACTCCCTCTAGATGCAAGGTGGCAAACTTGATGGCCTCTTCTTCAAACATTGGATTTAGAGAGAAGTATGTGTTCAATTTCTGCAACCATGCTCTTGTTGAGCAACTCCCCGATCCATCAAAATTAGGTATTGTAATCTTTCCCAAGCGGTGTTGTATATCCTTTTGGGGTTGCTCCTCATACCTTCTCCTCCTATGCCCACTCATTGTCTTCATCTCTTACGACGGATGGCAGCCCTGAGAGCATTATATTCAGCATGATATCTTGTCATTTCATCTCCTTGAGTAGGTTGCTCTTCTTCCACAGGTGTTCTCTTCTCTTTCCAAAAATTTGGCTCTAAAATTACTTGGGTTCAAGTTAATTGAAAACTTGTCATTGCCAAAGTTACTTCCTTCGATACCATTCTGAATAGACCTACCAGCACTTAGTTGTTGATTCGGGCCTCTTAGGAGTCGGACCATCTCGGCCATAGAGTCTCTCATAGTAGTCCGGAACTCCTTGCTTCCCCTGAGAAATTCTTGAGAGTTATCTTCATCTCCATCAACCATGGTTGCCTCTTTCTTTTTCTACCTCCGTTGATACTTTATTTCTCTATCACTCAAGCTCATGAATCTGCATCACATACCCACAAGCTGGCAAAAACAAAGGCTCTGATACCACTGAAATATCCCTAGGGTTATAATCTAGGATTTCTTTCAATGCAACAAATTCAAAACAATGACATCACAGTCTATAGCCAAACCTTGCAAATAATGACAGATACGGATCTAGAATGAATTATATATATTTGTGCAATATTGTCTGGAAATCACAGTCAAGTTACAACTCAAAAATCATAAAATACCAGCACCTCAAGATTGACTGCTAATCCCTTTACAAACTTCCTAATGTGCAATAGGCACCCATTTCAAGGTCTAGGGTTGAGAGTGGCAGCCTGCACTCCTGGATCTGATTATTGCTCACAATAATATGCAACTCTTGTGCACGTTGCCAAATCTGGGGTTCACGGCTTGGAAAGGGATGCTCCTGGGACTGATTTACTCCATATAGACACCCTATCATGAATCTGAGGTGTGAAACCCTCAGATTTCATCGTCCTAATGCTCCTTGTTGGTGTTGTTGGTTGTAGGAATTCCACTGAACTTGCTGGTAATCTCCCTATGCTGATCACTGCTGGTAGACTGCAGTTTGAAGTTTGATTGGCTACTGCCGCCTAGGGTTTGACTGATTTTTGCCCAGGTCTGTTGTTTCAAGGATTGATTTGGTATTGTTGTTGTTGATCTGCTAAGGAACTGCAACAACTATTTTTAACAGTAATTAAAAAGCTCATAAACAGCTCTAACTGCAACAGCTATTTTTAACAATAATTAAAGACCTAGTCCATCTTTTGGATGTAGGGGATAAATGATTCCCGCAGTTCATCGTCCTTGATGACAACTCGATTATTGCAACCCTGGTACCTAGCTACCACTTTCTCAACATTAATCACTTGGGACTTCCACTTCTTGTGCCTGGATGTCTTTATTCCAAATGTTTCTTGCACTGTCAGGATAACACTGTAATCACTGCAATGACAAGGTAATCATGGCAAATTTATATAAATTCAATACAAAATCCAGGAATGCCCTTGGAATTAATACTGCTCAACAACTTGCACACAAAGCAGAAAATAATGCTTAGCTAGAACTGTGGAAATTTGAATTTAAAATACCTGGCTTGAATTCCAAAGCAAAAAGCAATTAATTGAGCAATTTTATCACAGATGAAAGCTCAAGTCATGAGGTTCATACCTTATTAACACTATGGTTATAACTTATATCTGATGTTTTGTTTGCTGGAAATCAAAGACCCTCATGCCTTTAAATCCATTACAACATTTCTCATTGGTCGCAAAAATCCTTACTGGGTCCCAGTCAAATTGAAGCACAGGAAGATCAGAGCCTTTTTGGTGCAAAAAGGAAGAGTTTCACGCCAATACAGAGTCAGATCCGATTGGTTTATTCAATCTATTTAATAAACCTTTTACCAAGGACTCACCTGGGCATGCCATGTGTATCCCAAAGCCTAAGACTTTCAAACCAGATTTTATGAACATATCAGATCCATTTTATATTGGATGTCTTTTCTCTCCCAAAGATAGATCAGATTTGATCTCCAAAAAAATCATTAAATATAATAAAATCTATCAAATCCACAACTTTATTCTTGACTTTAAAATAATACTTACTTTCTACCTCGATTCATTTGACCTTAACTCACAAATTTTCTCTTCTGGATGTCACCTTGCCAATAAACTGGATAATATATCAATATCAAGTCCAAGAGCAATATCAGACCCCTCCTTGAAACATTTCTCTCTTCTTTCCTCCGGTTTTACTTTCCCTCCAATATTAACTATTTTTCTTAAAAACTGAAGTCCACTATATACAAGGTTTTATTTTGTTCTATTTGCCAGTTCAGCCCACTTCTTTTAACTCTTTAATTTATGGAGTCGTTCATCATAGTTATCCCTGTAAAACTACCCAACAAAAGGCAAGTCTTTTAAAATTTTCATCCCAGCCTATAATGTGATATTGGGTGCAATCCTTGGATCCGACCTTAATTTGCAAATTGGACACCTTGTTTCCTCTCATCAAGGATAGGATATGATTTCCTGTTAGACAATGTTGTATAAAACATCATGTTCACAATTTTCTTTATTTGTTGGATAATGATTCTTTGTATTTTATACATTTTTTAATAATTTATGACCAGCTATGATTTTATATTTAAGTCCCCAAGTTTTCTTAATTTTCTCCCAGAAGCAATACTTTATAGCCTACTCCTAGCTATTATATGTTGGAATCAGATCTGTGTAAGCATATCAAGGGCTTTTGGGCTTAAACAAAACCTGGATACAACCTGCCTAATAAACAAATTTTGATAAACCAAGATCACGTCCATCAGAATATCTGAGGCAAAAAGGGAACTTTTCTCTGAGAGTATGTTGTGGCCTTGTTACCACAACATAACTCAAGGATCATCCTACAGCCAAGGAATGTTTTAACACTTTCCTATAGATATCCACCTGCCACCTTCCCTAATGTAAGAGCGCTAACCTGTTTTGGACTTCTTCTTTTTTTCTGATTTGTGAGTGTTGACATTTCGTCACACTTAGCATGTGTAACGAGCCGGGCTAGTTGGATTGAGATTTTTTTTTAACGATTGCACTAGTTTTACAATGTTGTGTCAAACTATTTTGTTTGATTTGGACTGGAATGATTTATCTTCTCATATAGCAGGTTAAACAGTCTAATGATTTTCATACAACAATGCCATAATTTTATTGCATATAAATTCAGACACTATGATATCATTTCAGGAACAGTTTACCTAAAATGATGAGGCTTTTACACGCAGGAGTCTGCATTTTCATGAAAACCCAATTTACATAAAATCTGATATTTATATCTCTTATAATCAAAATGAGTAGAGAAATATAAATATGCAATCTCACCAACCTGGAGATCCTCTGTCTTTCTTCATTGTCATCATCTCTTCCACGGTAGCATGCAACTAGCAAATATATTTTATGCAAACCTATTGCCTTTCTTCATGCCGCCGATATAATCATATTACAGCTCAAATATTATTAACGACAGACTCAAATATTCAGTTCTTCTGTTTGCAACATAAGGCGGTTGGATTTATTGTGGCGGTTGTGGGAATAAATGCATACCTCCAAAACAGCCTCCTTGACTTCTTGGACCCGCCATGTGAGCAGGCTGATTTTTTCCTGGCAGCGGCGATGGACAAGCTCAATGGCTATGGAGAGGGAGTTGATACTTTCAAATAATGCCAAAGTTCCCTTCTGAAATTATCGGCCACTTCAAATATTACTAACTCCTTATCATTCAACTCCAAGCCCCTCGAATATTTCCTGCGATGGCTCAAATTGATACAGCATTGTCAAATGTTGGCGACTGATACTAAACTCAAACTCCACATCAGACATTCAATAGAAAATGGTTGACTCAATAGGAGGAAAAGCTGAAGATGGCAACAAACTCAAATTGGAGGCCCAATAATTAAATGGATACCACGACCCTTCAAGTTTCGGCAAATGACAAAATATGAGGGTGGCGATAATTAATGTGGTGTGTCGAAATAAGTCATGCCCCGATCACAAACCCATGTGCCAAAAATATACCGCTTGTCCTTTGCGCCAGCAGGAAATCCAAAACAGCAATAAGCAGCCAATAGTAATATAAGATTGCATTTGATTGAGACAAATATATCTGATTGAGACAGTCTAAATATATGAAACCAGCAATCAACTATGAAAATATCTCTGTGCACAATATGATGAAATCGACCTGCTACAGGAAATCTTCACTGAATCCCGATATCAATCAATATAGAATAATCGAACTCTTGCAGATTCAGAAATTGGTCTTCAAACCAACAATATCAATGTACTGCAAAATTCTAATAAATTCCTCAAACCCTAATTGAAGTCTTTTCTCTGACCCACGAGATTTCTCAATCGCTCTTGAAGCCCAAATGCGAACTCTAATGTGAATCCGCCTACAAAAGGAATTGGGTTTTCGTCCAATCCTTTGAATCTGAAACTCGAGGGTTTTCATCCTCAAGTCACTTGAAAGCAAAGCTCTCTTGAAACCAAACAAATAATAATCTTCGCATATCCCAAAATGAGCTCTCACGTCCTTTTATAATACCTTTTTAGGGTTTTCCCGCCAAAACACCTTTTTATAAAGTGACATCAAAATACTTTATAATATCTCCCCGCCACTTTATAAATAAACTTTAATTTAATTATTTAATATTACCCCTTTTAATAAACTTTTGCCAGGCAATATTCAATAATTAAATTAATTAATTAATTTAGCTCTTGTGACGGCGGGATGGAAAACGGGGAAATTACAGCATGCATATGTTCTGTGATAATTTTTTTGCTAATTTCTTTGGCACAGATTTGATAGATTTAAATGCAATGAACTCATATAACATTCACTCTTTTTCTATGATATTCAAAAATAAGACAACAAATATATATCCTTTGAAGTTTTGAACAATATTATTATTTTTTGTTAAAATATGGACTAGTGTCTTATAACAGATTATAAAAGAAATATACATAAAAACTCTAACCTCATTAAATCACCCACATTCGCCCATAGTTATATGCTGGAAGCATTGTCAACAAATAGAGCAGCGAGGCCGGGGGGGAGCTAGCTCGATTGGCTAAAGCATCCTGTTGTAGGCAAGAGGTCACGAGGTCCAGTCTCACCCCCATCCCCATGGTACCAAAGGGCGTGTCGCACTAATGTCACCGGTCATGTGAAAAAAGTTCACCAAGCGCACTACAATTTATAGGGGGGCTACCCAATTCTTGTTGTCTAAAAAAAATAGAGCAGCAAGTGTATGATTTGCGACTGGAATAAAGAGCACGAACTCCTACGCCAAGGCTAACAGCTATCACCCAAACTCCTACACCAATCTGCATGTGCTAGCGCCAGCCACCATGCCTTTGCTAACCATATAAGGGGATCCCACTAGTACTCACAACTTCTTTCAGCACTCACCACCTATCTTTGCCAGTAGCGACCATTGTAAAAAGCTTCCAATCAGATGATAACTATTGATCTGCCCACGTCCAGCTGGGATAATACCATACACAGCCCAAGGAAGATTCACTACCCCCAATGTTGCTTCTTCTAAGGCTCACGACTTTATCTACCCTCATATCAGGCTCAGAAAATAGGCAACCAGCAGTCACAAACTTTCAACCTATCCCACGTCCACATTCAATAATATACTCCAAGCATTGTATCTTAAAATGCCACACCTAGCTTGCAAATTAAACAATGACAACCAGCACTAAACATCTAGTATCAAACCATGGTGTATACTTCTTCTTGCCAATCTTTCAAACTTTCAAACTCTATAGTTTGTCTTGCCTGCAAGAGTTCACAAATTATGAAAATCTCCAATTGATAAACTCAAGCATGAAACCTATGTGATTCCACCTACAATCAGCTAGGGAGGATATCTCACCATCGAAAAATGATTTCCCGTAGGGTTTTCATCCTAGGGTTTTGCTCCAACAAGAAGCTCCAAACCCACAATAGAGAGAAATAAACAAGCCTGAGAAAATGAGCTCTCCAATTCACTTTTACATTTTCCCTTAGAACATTCTCGAAAAGCTTTTCAAATTCCTGCTTTTAAATATTTCATTAAAGTACATTAATAAAGTGACATTTAATATTTCCTTTTAATTTTCACTTAGTCACTTTATCAAATTAATTCATTTAATATTTGATATTTCCTTTTAATTTTCACTTAGTCACTTTATCAAATTAATTAAAATAAAGTTATCCGTAAAATATCACTTTATTGGACTACTTTAAATAATTAATTTAATTCATTCCCTTAAGTTCTGACATTAGCCTACAGTAATAATATAGGCTAAACAGACTCTTCCAACTACTCCTCAGAAGGGAACATTACACCAAACTTCCCACAATTCTTTGTAGGTTCTTTGAGAGTGTGCCAATGAGAGAATAGAAATTAAGAAACCTTCGCATGATATGTTTATATAAATATATATATATATGAAATAATTTTTCCTTACATATATACAAATGTTGCTTTGTTGATACAAAAAATAATTAAAATCAATAAATTGTATCTTGATATCACTTCTAATTTGTTCTAAGGGTGCCAACTTGTAGATCTGTTCAGTTCTGTAGTAAGGAACATTCTTGTAGAAACGTATTCTATATTATGATTAATTAGTCAACTGATCTATGACTTTAAACTAAGATATATGCTTTGCAGGTTATGACATTATTTTAAAATGTTAGCTTGTGTAAATGTTACAATTCCTAACTAGAAGTGTCAATTTGTGGAACTGCTAAAATCTTAACATAATATTGGAAATTTTTGGGCAATGCTATTATATTTATTTTGACAGAAATTTAATATTGATCATAATGAAAACATTACAGAGACTTTCTGAGCTTCAGCTCATACCCTTACAGGTTACAGCTCTACAGAGCTGGACTCATCCGAGAGTAAGTAGAAAGCAAGACAGACTCAACAATATATAGGCAATCAAGCATCAACAGTCAATAAAGGAGATAGCTAATAGTCAACAGAGTAGTTGGAGAAGATAAGACCAAATCAGATCCTCGTCTTTAATGCTGGGATATGATTGTGATCTAATGCTGATAAGATGAGGACAGGTCAACATGGGGAGTTAATGAAGTAGTTGGGATTAGATATTCCAACACTCCCCCTTAATCTCAACTACGAATTCCAAATACTTTCTTAATCTTAATCTTTTCCATTGATGCTTCGGCATCTACAACTATGAGCTCTGGTCTTCTTGATAACCAGTCCATCGTTAGTTCACGTGTGAAATCTTTGTTTTTCTTCAACACCTCCCGTAGAGTCACACTGCAGGTGTTCGGGAATCTTACTAGGCTTTGCTAACCACAAATCGTGCATACAAGTGGTTTCAGATGACCACAAACTCACATACTCACATACAAGTGGTTTCAGGATCACCACAAACTTCACACTCAAATGGTTTCGGCTAACCACAAACCTATCAACAAATGGTACAAGTGGTTTCGGCTAACCACAAACCTCTCAACAAATGGTACAAGTGGTTTCGGCTAACCACAAACCTCTCAACAAATGGTACAAGTGGTTTTGGATTACCACAAACCAAGCTCACACATGACTCCCCAAATTATCATCACTGAGAAACATCATCACTCTGGACTTTTTTCCATCTGTACCTACATCAAAATTGATTATTGAGTCCATATAAAAAGAATTCCATCTACCGAGATACATGGGTAACCAGCCGCTGTACTAGCTAGTTGTATAGGATTCCTTTTCAGATACATGGATCATCAATATGTTAAACCAAAAAACATTGGGGGTGTCGGGTACAACCAATCATGCACCCCTTACAACAAATCAGGTACAATACACAGACTGTGATTCTTCCTTGGCATGCATCTTCCAACCTCTCAATCTCTTGATGAAAATCCTCCACTATATGCTTACAATATTAATTTGCTTTTCAAAGCAATATACCAGGACTAAACAAACCAAATATCCAATGCCAAATAACAGAATATATGGCTTTACTAAGCCACAATACAATCCTCTCTGCTTCTTAAATGCATACCTGCTGGTTTCTCTCAAACACTGGTGGCTTCTTTGACTGGCAACCTATCTTCTTCTATAATTCCATTGACTGCAATCACTCCTTCGGATCTCACTGGGCTCTATACTTGACCAGATTCTTTAGGCTCTCCAGGCTCCTTATTGGCTTGGGCGAAGAGCTTGATTATATGCTCCTTCCTTCTTGGACACACTAAGGTTCTCCAGTTCAAATCTGGGCAGCGACTATACTGACCTTCGAGAGGTGTGTCTTCTTCAACACTCGGACTATTAGCGATGTCTTCAGACTTTTATCGACAATGGCTATAAGAAATATCTGCAACACACACATACTTTGGTTGCAACTCCAGTCTGCTGGGAACACCTCTTTGGCTGCGACATCCTTACACTCAGAATTGCGAGGTTCTTCAAACAAGCTTCAGTAGCTTCCTCAATCACTCTTTGAGAATGACTTTCTTCAGAGGAAGCAACAACGATCCTGGTCTTCAAACAGCCAACGATCTTTTCCTTCTTCAATGTGTCGATCAACAACAGTCTTCAAGCTGGTCTTCAATCTCTTGCTTTGCAAAACAACGATTTCCTTCAGCAATCTGTGCTTGTTAGACAATGGCTACACATATCTTTTAGGCAGCGATTTTCTCCAGCTGCGATCTACCGATTTTCAACAGCGATCTTTCTTTCTTTGTCTTTTCTGGTGGTGACTAGATCTGGGATCAGCAGCCCTTAGCCCTCATTTTTTCTAACACCTGCAAACTCCTTTTGACGCTTCAGCAAGAAACACACTCTACGCCTTCCTTTCGATTGGACAACTTCAATAGTTGTAGATCTGCCTCACTCAGCATGATCTGGCTCTAATCTCCTTCAGATCTGCGCATTATACAGCTCACAAACAATTTCATGTGCAAGCTAGCACTCAGACATAAAACCCACGACAATATTACAAACTGACTCCAGTTTTGTCAATCACTGCCTTTAAAAAAAATGGCCAATCACTATCTCCAGCTACACATACTGCAGCCAAGACTACGATCTCTTTTGGCTTCAAAAACAACAATGATATCTATCTTAACCTTATACTGCTTCACACAGCAAACTCCATTTAGATTGGGCGATCTCTCTAAGCACTTCAAACAACGATCCTTTCACCATCGGCTTTAACAAAATTGGCAGCTTCAGAAATTCAACATACCAACAGACATCAACGTCCTAGAGCTCCACCATCGGCTTCTTTATTTTGTTGTGACGGCTTTAAACAACAGTCTTCTACAAATCTTGGCGTCTACTCTGATCTTCCAGAAAACAGCAGCGACATTTACCTGCACAGGAACGGCTAGCAAATCTAAAAATTCCACACTGCAACGGCTCCTCTTAATCTGCTGATGGCTTCCTTTTTCAGCTGCGATATCTACCAGATCTTGCACCTCATAGAAACAACAACGTCTTCTCAGCTCCTGCAGTCTCCTTGGATCGGTGACTTCAATCACCAAGCACAGACAGGGCTACGGCCTTATCTTCAACGGCGCATGATCTCCTTTGGAGCAGCGACCTTACTTTATCATCATCTTCTTCTGCTATTAGCAGCAGCGTGGCTTCTTGGTAGCGGCTATGGAGGCACCTTGATCTACAGATCATCTCAAACTCTTTAAAGACTCTCTTTCAGGCAGCAACTGACAAAGCAGCGATCTCTTCTTTGACTACAATCTGCAAACAACCAAACCTCATCTCCCTTTCTTATTATCCTAGCTCTGATACCAAATGACAGAAATTTAATATTGATCATAATGAAAACATTACAGAGACTTTCTGAGCTTCAGCTCATACCCTTACAGGTTACAGCTCTACAGAGCTGGACTCATCCGAGAGTAAGTAGAAAGCAAGACAGACTCAACAATATATAGGCAATCAAGCATCAACAGTCAATAAAGGAGATAGCTAATAGTCAACAGAGTAGTTGGAGAAGATAAGACCAAATCAGATCCTCGTCTTTAATGCTGGGATATGATTGTGATCTAATGCTGATAAGATGAGGACAGGTCAACATGGGGAGTTAATGAAGTAGTTGGGATTAGATATTCCAACATATTTTTCAGTACTGAGAGAAATTGAAAATAGAAAAGAAGTGATAACAAGCAGTAGACGTTGCACCTATCTGCTTCCCTTTCCTAGTTTATTCTCTGGAGTGTCTACAACATGAAGGGAAAAAGGCAGAACACAGGAAAGAAAACATACCAAAAGGTTGTAACAAATCAATTGAAATTCCTGCCACAGGGACACCCCAAAACCACCATGCAAATCCCAGGTAAATGCAGACCTGTATTAAACAATGCAGCTTATGATTATGAGAGGAATAGAAGCTTGTACACACAAGTAAACAGAAAATGTAATCAATATGACACATATCTGTTTGCCTGTTATATTTATATAATGCTTGCCTTTAAAATGCTCAGGGCCATGGTCTGCAGATTATATGACAAGAATTTATCCTTTGAGAACTTCTGTCTAACTGGAAAAGAACAGAATCTGCTTAATAGATTATAAAATAGCACTAAATCGAGACATGAGAAAGGTACTTAACTATCATAAGACATAGACTATCAAAAATTCCTCAAGTATCAATCAGCTAATGCCTTGGCAAAATTTACACTAATGGCAAAATAACGCTTAATATGCATTTTTTGTTTTTCACAGGACAAGTGATATCAACTCTAGACAAGCAGTAATATAAACAATAAATAATGCTTTTTGAGAGAATAAATATAATCTATGAAAGATTTCAAGATGCACACTTTAAACTTTAAAAATAAGACAGGTCGGTCTTATTTCAAAAAGTATTATACTTTCAAGAAGTTCTTTCTCCTTGGCTGCAGCTGCCCGCCTGAGCATAGCAGCTTGTGCAAATGTGGAAGGCCTGTAACCATGCTCAGTTGCAAAAATTGTCTTGTAAGATACAGAATCATTGAAACAAAAAAGGATTCTAATTACCATGAAATCAAATCTTCAAGAACATACAGAAACACTATATCTCAAGAATACAAGAATCAGTGTCATTGTCTGTTTAATTACCACAATCCAGTTTAGATTTCAACCATATTAAATATTAATTTCACTTTCATTCTTTAATACTTTAGATAATAAAAAAACAAAGTAAAAGACACTCATACAGCATATTGCTGGAATTGAATGAACAGTATTTCAATCATTGAAAACATAATACCAAATGAGATTGATACCCAAGTAGCACAAAATTTGAACAATTCTCGTAAGAGGCGTATGCCAAGTTTGCAATTTTGTTAGGCTGTGACCTTAAGCATTCACATTTTAACTTTACCTTCCTATAATTCCATTCAAGGATATGGGCATAATCTGGATTTCATGCCTTGATTTCTTGTGATCCTTAGGCCTGTGGGACTGGAGCAGTATCAGTTGCCCTCCATATCATCCAATCGAAATCAAAGACCAGCTTTCATTAATGGCAGACTGCCCCATCATTAATCTCTAAATCTAAAGCTTGGATTGCAATGTACACTCAAAGGATTTATCAACTTCATGGCATGGTCTAAAATAATCCGTAATGCCTTCCCCAAGCCTTATTATGTGAATGGCGAATTGACCTGGTACAATTATGATGTTTATTAAATACTAAAATAGCAAGTGAGATTACTATATTGCGTTAAATGTCATGATCTTCAATGAATAATGTTTCCTTAGACTGATAATATCTGAGATTATAGTTAATTAATTAGTGAGGGAAAAACCTTAGAAAGATAATTAAAATTTGATCTTGACCCCCTTCCCTCCCTGTTCCTTTGCCGCCCTGGCACACACTTCTGAGAATGGGAAATATTTAACAACCAGCTCAAGTGAAAACAACTCTAGCCTTAACAACTTGTAGGATACTTGGAAAAACATATCATATAAATCTCCCCTTTCCCAATTGTTCAAACTACACCCCTAAACATCATAAAGTACAAATTGTGTATCACTTAAGCATAGGGGCAGTCTTTGCCTTTCATGCATAAAAAAGGGGTATTCTTGGACCAAAAGATTAGATGAATACATTTAGCATGTATAGTTTGGAAAACTAATCTCCACATATAATGCTAATGCATTCTTTGGGTTTCTAGAGGAGATCAACTTTAATAATGGTGAAGAGTTGACTGGAAGCCATTCTTATTGTCTATTATTATCTTCTAGGGCTTTATTTGTGAGTCCATCTCCATTTTGTTTGTCAATATAGAAGATTTAGGAAATTTCTTCATACATTTCAAAATTTCCTGATGTGCATTTAAAATTCTGGTTACATTCTCTTCCAAATTTATATCTTTAAAACTTTATATAATTTTTTCTAATAAGGCAACCAGTACCAGCGATTGGAGGATGAAATGCTACTATCACTGCAGACTAAAATCCATGTCAACAATGTACACAAGAAAAAGGGGGTGATATTAACATGACACTATAAAACCTTAGAACTTAGAAGGATAATTTAAATTTGATCTTCACCCCCTTCCCTTCCCATTTCTTTGCCGCCCCAACACTTCTAGGAATGGAGGATATCTGCTCAGACCACATCCCTAAGCATCATAAAGTATGACTGGTGTATCACTTAAGCATAGGAGCAGTCCATATTTTGTGCCTAAAAAGGGGGTTCTCTTGGACCAAGCTTAGATGAATACTTTCAGCAATTATATTTTGGAAAACTATCTCCACACATAACATTAAATGGATTCTTTGGGTTTCAAAAAAGTGGAGATCAACTTTAACAATGGTGAAGAGTTGACTGAAAACCATTCTTGTTGTCTAGTATTATCTTCTATGGCTAACTTTCTGAATATATCTCTATTTTGTCTGTCAATATAGTAGTTTTAAGAAATTTCTTTATATGTTTCAAAAACCCTCATGTAATCGCAGTTAATTGCAGACCAGTGTAAGTTTTGCCATTCTGCCTGCTGCACAGCATGGCAATCCAAATCTGTGAATTAACCAATCAAACCTGTGGTAATTAAAAAACTGTTGTGCTTTTCAATTAATCATATGTAAATTGAGAGACTTTTGCAGTGCTGAGAAAAAATGTTTACAATGTATTTTGGCAAACTAGCAATTACAAAATTATCACAAAAGTTCGAAGAGAG
The DNA here is from genome assembly GCA_007258455.2 of Sequoia sempervirens. Lineage (NCBI taxonomy): Eukaryota > Viridiplantae > Streptophyta > Pinopsida > Cupressales > Cupressaceae > Sequoia > Sequoia sempervirens. The sequence goes on from VDFB02354484.1 coordinate 33,499, forward strand.
CTGGTATGACAAAAATTATAGGGGTCCATGCAAGGTGCCCAAAATTGCAGATCAAAACTAGTAACAACAGATTCAATATAGCAAAGAAAACAGATCACTGCAAAAGGATTCAATCCCTTCATCTCATCCTAAACATCTGTGGAATCAACAACAGGTACCTCTGCCTGCTCACTGAATGTTGGCAAACTGCTGGTGATGCTGCTGATGTGGTAATGGTTGATTTCGGACATTTTGACCATAATTTTGATTAAGTTGCAAGACAATTTGTGCCTGCAACTGGGCTTTCCGAGCTAACTGAGCTTGCAGTTGCTCTATCTGTTCTTAAAGTTCATGCTGCCTTTGTCTAAGGCAATCAAATAAATGCAGCTCCTGGTTGATGATTCTCTCTCAATGATCATTCTCTAAATGTGTAGGTCCACTAGCATCATTGAATGTGGTGTCATGGTCAAGTTCATTTCTATGTGAAAGGGTAAGGGATGTGGGATGTAAGCTAACAAGCTGGGTTTCCAAAGTAGGATCTTGCATAACAAAATTCTGTGCACATGCATTATGAGATCTGTCCCTACTCCTACCTAAAGGCATATCATTTCTTCTAACATCATAGTCATACCTATGAACTCTCCTATGAGTTCTAATAATGTTATGAGCTGAATCACTTGATATATATCTAAGTTGCCAAATCGGGTAGGGGTATGTGGGTACAGTATGCCGGTACGGCAAACTTTTTTTGGGGGGGTGGGTACGTTTGGGTATGTCGGTACAAAAAACATATAAAAATCATAGATATATACATATTTGCAGCCTAAAAAGTAAAAACAAGAATTAAATTTAGAATACCACATATCAAGCATATGCTAAACAAAACTTAGAACTACCATAAACATAACAAATTTGAAATACAATTATATTAAATTAATTTGATATCGATTTTTCAAAACTTGAATGTTACGATAGATATATAATTATAGTGAATTCATTGTTCATTGGTTCAACATTTAAAACAAAATAATACAATTAAAAGTCGGCATCATATGGGTCATTAGGAAGATCAAGATCAACATCATCATTGACATTAGATGATGTAGATAAATTAGTAGAACCACATGCAGCCCCACTATCACTTGCACTAGAAGCACGTTGGGTATCCGACTCCACAAAAAGTAAAGATTGTGTGCCAGCTGAAAAATCCAAATCAGTTCGCTCTGGATCTACATCCCACAACTTTGTGCCTCCTTCCTTATACTCGTTCTTTTTATGAGTAAGAAGGTGCAAGTTGAAATACACATAAACTAGCTCTTCCACCTTACTTGCTGCCAATCAGTTGCATTTCACTGAGTGGATAAAGGAGTATGTACTCCAATTTCACTCAAATGAAGAGGAAATAGCAACCTATTGAAACAAAGTGAAAGGAACTTATAGTTATAAAATTGTAAATCAAACTTTAAATTTGAAGTTAATCATCTTATTATGTTTAAAATAGAAAACAATATAAATTTAGAGAGTGCAATAAAAACTAAGAAACTTACTTGCAATAAAACTTTGATCGCAAGAGTTTGGAGGTTTAGTGATGTATGGCCATTGAGGTACCACCAAGAATGAGCATCCATCCTATACTTGTCACGGAGAGCAGCAACACTTTAATTTCCGGAGGCTACAAAATCGGCAAACTCAACTCTAACTAAATCTTGCATTTCATGATCGGGGAAGAGTCTAGCAAGTGCTTTCCTACACCCATCACCGACTTCTGCATCTTTATATGGTTGCACTCTTGATGGCAAAGCAAGAATTTCATCACTATAAAATTTTAGAGTCAATGCAAATGCAAGAAGATGTAGTGGGGTGGTCATTTTGTTCCACCACTCAACACAAATTGTTTGCACCTCTTTGAAGAAAGTTTCTTCAGGATCTTGCTCTTTTTCATAGATGATGATTTTTATTTTCTCGATCATTGAGTCAATGCCATCATATACCTCTCCCAAACATGGCTTATCCATGTCAGTAAAACGGATCATACTCATAATGGGCTCAATGAAACTAAGAAGATATTCTGCCCATTCCCACCAAGTGTCATCTAGGATCATCTATTTTATATTTGTTGCCCTTTCAATATTGGATTGCCTCCATAGGGACCAACTTTGACTGATAACCATGCTAGAAAGTGGCTCCCCACCTTCACAAGTCGCCTCAAGACGATTTTGTTCGATGCAAATCTGGTTTCGGCAACCTATTCAAAAATTTAAAATTAAAATAAAAATATAAAGACATGCTCGAAGTTAAAAAATAAATTAGTAATTACTAAAGTGAAATGTAAAATTTAAAAGTTGAAGTGTTTCAATTACCTTCAACAACTCCAACTATGAAAATGATCTAAAAATGCCCTATGACATTTGATGGTTTGTGATCAACATTTGGATCTCTTTAGCCTCAACATACATTTGTTTGATCCAATTTATTTTTGCACCCAACTTTTGTAGCATGAGGTTGAAAGAGTGAACAGCACAAGGTGTCCAAAATATGTGCTCAAACCATGTCTCAATCAACATACGTGCAGCTCTATAATTCTTTGCATTGTCCGTTATTTCTCGAACAACATTTTGAGGACCCACATCCTGAATGCATTGTATAAGGATGTTAGCAATAAATTGTGCATCCTTCACTTGTCCCTCACAATCCACAGCTTTCAAAAACATTGCCCCTTTAGGGCACACTGCAATCACATTGATTAATGGCCGATTTTTGGAATTCTTCCATCCATCTGAAACAATTGACACCCCTGTTTGTTTCAATGAATTTCTAATGGGAGTCAATGCATTGTCTATGCTTTTTACCTCCTTTGCTAGTAGGGTGGTATGCACCTTCTCATAACTTGGCCCTGTGTACCCTTGTGGACAATCACTTGCCTTTCTCAACATATCCTGCCAATATGGTGATCGAACAACATTAAATGCTAAACCGTTTGCATATAGACATCTTGCAACGGCTTGATCTGCAACCTCTCTAGCTTCATGCCTAAATGCTCTTTCTAATGGCCCCTTGCTTCTCTTCACACTAACAGGTTCTACAATTCTACCCAAAAATGGGTGGCTCTCTACTACAACATTAGGAAAGTCACTACGAGATGGAGAATGAGTGGGCCTCTTTGATCCCCTTCCTTTCAGCAAAGGATGGTTAGTGGCACGACCAAGTCTTGCATCTGCTTCCTCTTGCTCTCTAATATATTCTGCTATTTTTCAAGGTGATAACGCCTTACCATCATTTCCTGGACATACTTTGATTCCTTGATTGGGAATGGCACATAAATGGGCTTTCACACGACTATATGAGCTAGCATACTGAACTTTGCAATGACTACATATCCAAACAAATGTTCCTCCCCATTTAACTTGTTGTATCATTTGTACATATTTCCATAAAGGTGAATTTGGGTCGGTTCTAAAGGTGGGTCGAGCAATACAACTAGTACTGGTTGCCATTATATTTGCTACAAAAAATTCAAAAAACAATTATTGAACAATAAATGTTAAAAAAAATTATTAAACAATAAACATTCAATAGTTAATTTATTATTAAAAATTACAATTAATAAACGTTTAATATGTAATTAATATAATTACAATTTATATTTTATAATTTTAAATTATTGATTATTATTTATTAAAATAATAAATAGCAACATAAATAAATTTTAACATTAAATATACAATATAATAATTAGATTTATATTTTATAAAAAACAATATTTATACTATCATATAAATTTTAAAATAATATTAAAATACAATAACCCAAAACTAAACTATAAAATTAATATAAACTTTAGACGAAAGCGAAAAATACCTTGCCATGTGTTGGCGTTACAATTCGCACCTCTGGAGTGCGTATTGGCAACGGACAGCTATGGACAATGCGTAATGACTGCTCTTCAAATTAGGAGGGGAAGCTCCCTCTTTTGCTGATATGCGTGAAAAAGTAAATAATCTAAATCCTATCTTTTGACTCAGCTGGAAGAGGCACAAGGTTAAGAAACCAAACACATTGCAGCTGAGGATTTTCTCTGGTTTTGCAGATCTTTAACTACAACTAGGCTAACACTAAACTATCCTATTTCCTCAAGAAACAGAGCATGAGGACTTAGGAGCAGGGAATTGGTATACAATAATCTTTAAGTCAGGATTTCCAAAGAGACGGATCCTATCCGAGGCATAGGCTGAAAGAAAGGTTATTGGAAACTACATCAAACGACAATCTTCAATTTGAAATTCCCAAGGAGGAGACGGCTCCTATCTGAGGTGTAGATATGAAACAAAGACTATTACTCACAACAACACACGATAAACCTTACTTCTAAATTCCCAAGGAGGAGACGGCTCCTATCCAAGGTGTAGATATGAAACAAAGCTTATTAATCACAACATGAAATAATAACTGGGACAGCAAATTGTATAAACAAGACATGCACACAATGTAATGAGCCTTGCTAGTTCTAATCACAATTTGTTGATATGAAGCTCAAGGAATATTGTCAAACACTTGTCATGTAACCTTCCATCTCTCTGTTATAATTTTCTGAGTGTTTGTTTGTTGTTTGTTTGATGCCAAATGATATGTATGAATGCTTTAGAACAATGCAAACTAACTACTATCAAGGTAGAAATGAAATGCAAGTATGTTTTGGTAATTTGGAATGCAAATATATGAATCTTATATGTAAAAAGTGCATCTACAGCCAAGGGACATTTTGTCAAACACTTGGCATGCATAATAATATGCTGATCATGTAGAATATGAACATGCCTATTTACAACAATATTTGACCAGAAACTTATAGCTCCTTTATTGAGAAATATTGTCCAATACAATGCTGATATAGAAAGGCCAAGACTCTTGGCATTACAATAGACTTCCAATATATGACAATGCTGGTAATGACATGCACCTATAGCTGAAATGTAAACTATTCTATATACTATGATGGATGCAATCAAATGTAAAGGAACCTGGTTACAAGTTGCGCCCTTGAAAGAAGATGAGGTAGAAACCACTAGCAATGCAAAATGGACTTCTTTTAAACCCAATCGTAGTCTTCAATCAGCCGCCCCTATCCTTGCTTGGGAAATGTTTAAATAATTAATTGCAGCACCAAACTCCTTCCAATTTGCCCCTAAAACAATTGTCTCGACAATAGGAATTGAATGCAACAATACCCAGAATGATTGGCCTCCTCAATCGAAAGATATGAGCAAAAACATGAGACTCACATAGGTTGATCAACCTCCATGACAGCAGATTATGAAGGTCTGAAAATGCAACCAAAACTTTACAAAATATCACCCAAAATACTCCCAAAGGAAGCGCCCTTATTCTCCTCAATGAATCGATGCCAAAATGGATGTCAACAAACAATCTTCTGCATACTCCAAACCAAGTTGACCTCCATGAAAGCTGAAGTAAGATGCAATAAGCTCAAGTGAAATTACTGAAATGCCACCTCCAACAATGCAACAATATCAGCTGATAGTTTCACAGCCTCAAAGTTGCCAGCCAAAGAGAGCTTTCAGTCTCAATGATCGAATGAAGAAACTACAAAAAGCATAGGCTTCCCCAATGAAGTCAATCAAAACAATATTCAACAACTGGATGATTAGAAGCCCAACCAACCCCTCTATTTATTCTTTTTCTCCAATTCTTCAAGAACCTTCTAGAATATTATTTTATTTTATTTAGTGACTTTATGATATAATATTTTATTCAAGTCACTTTATTAAATTAATTAAATATAAGGTCACCTTATAATATTGATTTATTTGATAACCTTATAAATAATCAACTTAATACCACTTTTTAATTTAATTAAAATAATCAATTAGTCATCCTCATGAAATATCATTATTTTGGACAACTTAATTTCAATTTAATTAAATTAATCTACCTCCAAAACGGGGACATTACACACAATGAACGATCAAACCAGCAATTATATTTAATCTAAGTGAACAAGTACAGAATAATAACATTCAGGCAAGGCGGCTCAGCTATTTATTATTACCATAAAAGTTCGTGAACAAATACTGAATAGCAATACTACAGGCAAATTGGGCTCAATATGTATGCTATTACGCGCAAAGTTAATTACAAATGAGCAAGAATGCTCTTATTTATAGACATCAAAGGTGTAGGGAACCCTAAAATCACCTTGAGTCAACATGAGTCTTGCAAGCATGCAAGATTTATTGCTAAACCTAAATAAATAAAATTATACAGTTAACTGGAAAACTACCATCAGTTAACCGAAACAAAACTAAGCTAAATGGACATGTGCAACATGCAAGTCCTTATTAATATGCAAGTTAACTGACAACTAATATTAGTTAATGGAAACTGAAAACTACATGAAAATTCCAACTGTACAAAGATGATTCCAAGAAAGGCATGCCATGATATGTGGACCAACGAGTTAACTCGAAAAGAGGCATCGAGTTAAGCGCTATGTCTAATGTCTATCCTAAAAAGGTGAGACGTCCCGATTTGTAGTTCACTAGCAGTGATCTCGGGCAATTAACCCCTCCACAAGGTCATTGACTGCATCACCATCTGGGGCACTGATACTCTTCTGAACCACTTTGTGTCTTCGCAACATCTCCTCACCACCCGTGATCTGACTCTGCAACTCTCCTCCAATCTTAGTCGCCTCATCAAATAATGCTGACATGACTATAAGTTGATCCAACTTACAACCTATGGAATCACCACTGAAAATACCATGAATGAGCACTTGCAACTCTAATTGTACGTCGGAAAGCTTGATGTACTCACCACTCTCACGTTGATACTAGCAAGGAACTCGTGATATGAAAGTTCTCATGAACTAGATAGCACTAGTCACTTATTCTCTGCTCTCGGCCAACTCTGCGGAAATTGTTTCATGTATTTTTTCCTTGAAGATTAATTGTGTTCTCCAAGTAAAAATAGCTTCCTTATCCTCTTCATCAGTGACCGAGTCATATGCCATCCTTAGATGAGAGATCATGATCTCATTCCGTGGTTTGTCTACCACCAAGTCTCGCTCTGAATCTTGGATCTGTATGCGAAGTTCGCGGGCATTGTACCTCAATTGGTACAATTCTGCAAGTATGAAGCGACCCCTTGTGACGAACTCCTCCTCCCAGTCTTTCAGGTGCTTCCCGTATACAACTAGCTGATTTTGCTGATTGTTGGTAACTCTAACATCTGCGGGAGCAAGGCAGTGACATTCTCAATGTTGTGCATAAGGTTGGAGATATACTGGCGAAGCCGTTGGATTTCAGCCTTGAGGGCTGCTTTATCTTCTCCGTCCTTTATGACTTTCTTTTATGCTCTTCGTTGCAACCTGGAGGAATTCAACATCTGCTTGGCATGTGCTTCTACCAAGGTTGACCTTTATTAAGGCGAAGTCTTCAACTTCTAACTCATCCAAGTTCTTGTCCTTTGGCGATGCAACGGTCTCAACTATGATTTCCTTGTCAGCGTTCCTCTCAACATGAACTTGCTTCTTTATCCTTTTGTCTAGTGTGTCCTGGTGGACATGATCAAAATCTGAGAAGTCCAGTTTGTAAGATGGCTGCCTCCTCTTCCTACCCAGCTGATTCTCAAGCCAAAACGAGCTTTGACGAATCTCACTGGAAGGATTGGTACTAGTCATAGGAACTCCTGATGAGTGTGTATGTGTGGAAGCACTGCTACTCGGCGGCAAGTCTAGCTCCAAGTCAATGTGAGCCGGAATTGGAGACTACTATGGTGTTGGCGATGGCATGGGAGGCTGTACCTCTGTTTCTAGCATGTTCTCAACTGAATTTGTGGCAACTCCCACATGTTCTTGCTGGTCCAAAACGGCAACTGGTGCTTTTCCTTTTGAATTTCCAGACACTTTGCTTCCCTTAGGAGGATTACTCCTTTTCTTTTGTTTGGGCTTTGTCTTTGACGTGGAGGGTGATGAAATATCCACGGGTGGTGACTCTGTATTTGGCATGGCTGCCCTCCTCATCTTCTTGCTCTCCAAGTAGAGTATGCTATTATTGACAACCTTGCTTGACCTTTCCTTAACAGATGCGAATTCCTTGGCAAACCAATCGACAGCTGGAAGTGGCTGTGTATCAACCTGTTCTTTGAAAAATGGAGGAAGTTATCCCCATCGTCATCTGACAATCCTCCCACATCCTCTGGCATGAAGACAGAAATCTGTGAAAGGGTGAACCTGTTGTAGCTGCGCCTACGCACCTCGAACTCATCCTCTAATAAGAGCAACCGCTAAGGTGTGCTGAGTAATAACCCCAAGGTCATATGAGCGTCTCTCAACAAGGTGTTTAAGATTAAATCTTTCTAACTCATGGCCCATAGCCTTGGCATCAATTGCTGTCTTGCACCTATAGATGCCCATCTGTAATGGAAAATTGGCAGCTGGCTTGCGTTTGTTGCACAGATGTGCATGAACATCGTACAACCGCCGTAGAAACTCCATGAAAACCACCCTATCCGAAGGATAACGAGGTAGCATGGCTGGATGACCTGCATATCCGTAGACGCGGATGTAGGTATAAGTAGGGAACTGAATGAACCAATCCGCCCATTCTACCATTGCTACTCTGGCTTCCGCTAAGATGCATACATGTACCTCTCGATCTAAATTCCTCACTGTGTACATCAAAAATGCTTCTTGCACACGCTTGTAGTGTCACTCGGACCGTGTGAACTCAAGTTGTTCGTAATATTGATGAACTTTTTGTACACTGAGAATTCCCACAATGTTCAACCCTCTAAACTAGCCCTATAAGGCAATCAGATACACGAGGTATGAACACGTGAAACTCGTGAGAAACCATGAAGCCGGTCATCTGCTTGTGGAGAACGTCATTGATCAAAGAAGCCCAATCGTAATGCTCCCTTCTGTAAATAATCTGAGCCATGATGTAATACAGGTTGGAATTTATTGGCATTTGCATGACCAAAAACGCAATTAAGAAGGGTAATCAAAATCGCGTACTCATCTTTGAACTCTCCGCAGCCCACATTCTTTGGCAAGCTAACTTTCTTCTGTTTCAGCCACCTTTCTGCCATTTTACTCTTGACATTTGTCCTTATCATCAATAAATGCTTTCTCACACTGATCCATGGTAATGACCAAACTATTCGGATTTTGAGGAATACCGAAGCACTTCTTGATGTCGCTGGGCTTGATACTGCAAATCACTCGTCCATCTACTAATTGAATTTCTCAAGTAGTAGAATTGTAATGCTTTACACAAGACATTACAAATTCTATACACTGTACTATGATGGGAAGTGAAGCCGCCTCTAGCAACCCAGATTCTTCAATGTTCTAAAGTGTAATTCGATTCATTCCTGACGCATTCAAGTCAACCTCTGGATCCACCTGATGCATATCTGTGTCAGTCGTTCTGATGAACTCATGAATTAAGACCGACTTGGTCTTGTATTTAGTTTGTGTGAACTGCATTTTGAAAAACTCGCTTGTTGAATGTAAACACGGCTATGTTCGGACAACTTTCTCTGGAAAGCTAAAAATGACTCCTGATGAGATACCCTGTCAAGGGGACAATTTTCACGAAAAAATTCTGAGACGTGACTTTGTAGAAAACGATTCTAAGCAAACCCACAATGTCAGAAATTCGAAAAAACGCCATTTAGCTTGACATGCAAAGATTTTTCAGTCAAGAACTGCAGGGGTTTTAGGGTTTCCGAGGGCAATTTTTCCCAAGAAAAACAAAAAAATGGGTTTTGTGCAGAAGATTATTCTAAGCAAACCTAGATCCTACATTTTTCAAAATATTGACTTTTCCTCCACCATGCAAAGGAATTTCCGGAAAAAAGCAAAGCTTCAAAAAGTGAAGCTACGAGGCAATTTTTTCTGAAAAATTCTAACACATGGGTTTTGTAGAGAATGTCGTGCACAAC
>VDFB02354486.1:0-29836 GCA_007258455.2 Sequoia sempervirens
AGAGAAGAAGATAAATGGGAATTATGGGGTAAGAGTAAAGCGCCTTCAAACCCACCAACACCCGGGATGGGATTTGTATTTCATGGGGAAAATTTTAATCCTAGAGGAGAAAATACCAATCCACCAACACTTACTTTCCTTGGGGAAGAAGTTGTGGATCAAACATTCCATACTCCAGCTTAGAGTGAGTATGGGGATTTCCTCCAAAATGAGGAAGATGTCAACAAAGATATACAAGCCTTGGATGAAGAGTTTGAGTGGTTGGATGAACAAGCAGAGAAAAGAGCTCAAAAGGAAAAGGAGGATAGAATTAAGGCTAAGCAGCTTGAAAGGGATGAGAAGAAAGAAAGAATGGAGAAAATGAGAGAAGAATATGCTAAGCAAAGAGCCTTTGAAAAGGCTGCACAATAAAAGATAGCCCAAGAAAAGGCTGCTAGAGAAAAGATGGTTAAGGAGAAAGCTGCTAAAGTAGCAGCCCAAATTATCTCTGAAGCCCCAAAAATCACAATCCCGATGGGAGCTTCTGCTGCTAGTACTTATACATCAACCATTGCTACCACCAGGTCTTCTGACCCTCCTAAGAAAACATCCTTTATAGATCGTGGGAAAAGGATTGCTGATCACTCCTACCAAAATGTCTTCAATGCTCTTGATACCAATACCAACACAAATACCTTTACCTCAACCACCAAGATACCTATTATCAGTCCTGAAGTCAATCCCTATCCATCTACTGCACCGTTAGACCCTAACACTTTGAAGTTGCAGTTGAAGAGTGAGAAATTGCAAGAAGAACTGAGGAGGGTAGAGATAGAAGAAAATAATGTAGAAATGTCTAGAAGAATTGCTTTCCTCAAAATGTCAATCCAAACCTCAGAGCCTTTAGGTTCTGGGAAGAGTGACAGTGGATCTCACAAAAATAAGCCTTGGGGACATATTCCTAGTGGAGGGGGAAGTGGTAATAAAGGAGGTGGAGGTGGTGGAAATAGGAGCAATAGTTCTTATTCTGATGATGAGGAAGAAAGGAGGAATAAGAATGATGGTAACAAAGGAAATGGTAAAGGTAAGGAACATGATCAAATGGATAGTAAGAAAAATGATGCACAAAAGGATACTCATAGGGATAGGTGTCCTGGGGGGCACCTCATAGTGACCGATATAGGCAATTTTGTTTTGACAACATCCCCGATTACCCAAATCCTATCCCAAACAATGCTAGGAAGCATCTCCCTAAATTTACTGGAAATAATGCTCTTAGTGGAGAAGATCATCTGAAAGCCTTCCAGAGTTTTGTTGAGGACTTCGAATTATGGGAAGATGATGTAGCAATGAAGTATTTTATGCAATCCTTTGTTGAGGATGCAAGGGATTGGTATAGAGGATTACCTGATGGAAGTATTGATTTAAAGGAATCATTCTACCGAGCCTTTAGGGAACAATATGGGGATCAGACTGATCCCAGATTCAGATTGAATGATTTCAATAACATCACCAAAGGACACAATGAATCTGTTGTCAAATTCAACACAAGTTTTCAGAAGTCTATGAACAGAGTGCCCGCTTATTTGAGACCTAACCCTGATGCATGTTTGGTAACATACTACAATGCTTATGATTCTAAGATGTGTTACTTACTTAGGGACAAGAATCCACAAACTTTGCCTGAAGCATATAAAATGGCTATGAACATTAAGAAAAATAGAAGGGCTTTTGGTAAGGTAGGAAGGAGAGATGACCCTAAACTTCTAAAGAATTCCAAAGCTCACAATGAGAAATCCAGTAAGGTTGTGGCTCCCAATGAGAAACTAGATCAAGTTCTCAGTCTGTTACAAAAGCAAGCAAAAAATGATAAACCTCAATTTCAGAGAAATGATAGGCCCCCTAGACTTCAAGATTTCCCTTATCATACCAATTGGAATAATGGAAAGCCAATTCGGAATAATAAGAAGAATTACCAAACTACACCTGATCCTCTACATAAGAATACCACAAATATAGTTGAGGATTTACCATGGTGCAAAGCATGTGAGATGCCCCATGCATCAGAGTAGTGTGATGTAGCTAGATCTATGTTAGAAAACCAACAAGATCAAGGGGAATCCCATTCACCATGCAATCCAGATGAATCAACAAATATGTTCATGACTAGGTCAGATTTGGAATGTGGTGGTTATTCTTCTAGTGATGAGGCTAATACAGATGATGTGGATACATAGAGGCAACATGAAATTTTATACAATCAACAGGTACTATCAGATGAGGAAAGGGAAGATGAGTATACCACCTATAATCTTGAGACATCAAACTTTTCTTTGAGAAGACCCTCGAATGAGGAGATAGAAAGATATACAGCTGCCTTGGCTACAAGGGCTCAAACACGAAATGATCTAGACTTGAGGAATAGAGTGGTGAGTGGCAATCAAGGCCATTTTGGAGGTTTATTCGTAAAGGAAGGAAATGTAGAAAGTAAAGGAGCTGAGGCAAAGAACAAGAGTGAAGAAACCAATCCTAAGGAGCCAAAAGAAATAAGAATTTGGGCAAAGAAAGGTAGTAAAGTTAAGGCTAATGTTGAAGTCACACATCATGACCCAAAAACCAAAGAATTGAAACTAACCTCTGAGGTAGCTGAGAAGAAGACTGAAAAAGTAGCCCCTTAGGAAATAGTATTTCCTAAGATGCCTAGTTATTCTCCCATTGATATGTTTCAAGTCTTATCCCAAATCTAGGTCACAGTTCCACTCCTTGAAATGATGAGGATCGATGATCACAAAAATAAAATTGTGGCTGTTATCAATAGTATTGCAGGAGGAAATAAGCATAATGCAGAGGATGATGTACCTGACACAAGTGCCGGTCAAGCAAAAGGTAATGAACTAGAAGCAATTGTCAGTGAAAACCCTGAGATCTACTTAGGAACTACTATTACAACAAACCCAAGTTTGGTCAATCCTTTCTTTTTGAGTCTGATCATTGATGGAAAGATACTCAGAAATTGTATGATTGATTTCGGGGCATCAAATAAAGTCATGCTAGTTAAGATCATGGAGGAAATGGGTTTGAAAGTTGATAGTACATATGGAAAATGTTATGCCATGGATTCAAGGGAGGTTACTATCATTGGTGTAATCTATGACGTTCCATATAGGATGGTTGCATTTCTTGAAAAGGAGTTGGTCATGAGTGTCACAGTAGTGGACATTCCCCCTACTTATGGGATGCTGCTATCTAGACAATGATGTGCCTTCATGGGGGGGAGCATGCAATGCTATTTATCATTTGCCACTTTTTCCATTGACCAGAAAGATGTTAAAATTACCAAAGAATCAAGATTTTGACATATGATTGAGTTAGTTGAAGAATCAGAGGAGCCTCCAATGATTAATGTTGTGGACTTAGGTCTTGACACTTTCCATTTAGAGGAGTTGAAACAAGATGAGGAAGAAGCTAAGCCTACTCCCATTGCTAAGGAAATCACACAAACGTCCTAGGAAGATGCTTTGTGGAAGCTCTATTTTTATGGAGCATGTTCAAAAGAAGGTTCAGGTGCTGGGGTCATTCTTATCTCCCCTCAAGGTAAGATGTTTAAGTACTCTTTCTTACTACAATTTGTATGTACCAATAATGTGGCTGAATACGAAGCCTTGTTACTCGGTCTAAAGTTAGCTTCTAAGCATGGAATAAAGATGTTAAAAGTATTTGGGGACTCTGAATTGGTAGTATCCCAAGTTAGATCTAGATTTGTTGCTAAGGACAAAAGATTGAGGCAGTATAGGAATGAGGTATGGGATACTATTGAATCATTTGATGCCTTTGGGATAGATTGGGTAGAAAGGGAACAAAATGTCAAAGCGGATTTATTGGCCAATATTGCTGTCAAGCTTGATGATGTAACTCTTGATGGTGTCTTAAGAATTGAGGTACAAACAAGACCGACAATACCTAAAAACATCTGCAATTGGCAGGTGTTCAATGATGACAATGACATATTGAAATTCCTGCATTGTGTGGACAAATATGAGAATTAGGAGATTGATTTTAGTTCCCATGTGGTGGAAGTGGATGAAAAGGAGACACTATTCGGTAATGAGATAATTCAACTTAAGACTAATAAAATTCCTAAGGGTTTAGTTGCACTTGAGAGGGTTTTTGATGGCCCAGATATATCCAATGTTAAGCAATCAAGTGCACATAAAAAATACCTAGAGGAAATCAACTTGGGAACAAATATTTTCCCTAAGAAGGTATATATAGGGAAGAGAATGAAGCCACATGTGAGGACTATGTTGATTGCATTATTGAAAAAGTACAAACATGTGTTCGCTTGGTCTTATGATGATTTGAAAGCTTATAAGGAGGATTTATTTCAACATGAAATTCCACTAAAACCTGATACAAACCTTTTAGGCAGAAACAAAGGCCTATTAATCCTACCTTAAGGCCTACGATGCAAGAGGAGCTCACCAAATTAAGTGATGCAGGAATTATCAAACCAATAAGAAACTCCTCATGGGTGTCTAACCTGGTTCCTGTCAGAAAGAAGAATGACGACTTAAGATTATGTGTGGATTTCAGGAACCTAAATGTTGCATCCTTGAAAGATAATTTACCCGTTACCCAACATGGAAGCAATGCTACAAAAAGTCACTGGTTGTGAAATACTTTCTATGATGGATGGATTTTCTAGCTACAACCAAGTCAAGGTAAGGGAATCAGAGCAGTACAAAACAACCTTTACAACCCCACGGGGGACTTATGTTTATGTCAGGGTGCCATTTGGTTTGATAAATGTTGGTGCCACTTTCTAGAGGGCTATGAATGTGGATTTTGCTGATTTTATAGACTTGTTCCTTGCTACCTACTAGGATGATCTTACTGCCCACAATAAGAAAGAGGAGGACCACTGCTCACACCTTGAGCAAATATTTGTTAGAGCTCTGGAGTATGGCATCTCACTAAATCCCAAGAAGTGTGCTTTTGGGCTTAAGGAAGGAAAGTTATTGGGACATATTGTCTCAAAGGAAGGAATTAGGATTGACCCTGAAAGAGTGGCAGCTATTGACAAGATCACACCACCAAGGAATTTTAAAGGTATTCAATCTTTCTTTGGGAACATAAATTTCCTAAGAAGGTTTGTCACTAATTTTTCAGAAATAGTTAGACCTATCTCAAAGATGCTCAAGAAAGGAGAAAAGGTGGCATGATCGGAAGAGCCTCTTAAAGCTTTCCAAGCTATCAAAGATGCTATTAAGGCTGCACTTGTCCTGAAAACTCCAAATTATGCCAAGCCTTTCCAATTATTTATGTTTGCTTCTTTTCACACTATAGATGGAGTCTTGTTGTAGAAAAATGATGAGGGTTATGAACAACCAATCGCCTTCTTTAGTAAATCCTTGCAAGTAGCCGAGCTCAAATATGATACCACTAAGAAGTAGGCTTTTGCTTTAGTTAAGACTATCAAAAACTTCAAGACATACTTGATTGGTGCAATGGTGGTGGCTTACATCCCAAGTGCAGCAGTCAAGGACATGTTTACTCAACAAGAAACTATGGGCAGAAGATGTAGATGGATTAATAGGATTCAAGAATTCAACATAGATATTCAGATTACCAAGTTAGTAAGGGGCCAAGGCCTAGCCAAACTTATGGCTGAATCTAACCTCGAAGCCAACCAAATTAATGAAGTCAAATTGGAAAAGGTTTCCCCCATTTGTGACATGCAAACATGTGGTTGGTACCAAAGGATAGTTGAATACTTGTAGACCATGAAATGCTCAGATGGCATGCCTAAGAATGAAAGAAGAACCTTGAAGTTACATGCAATTAGGTATGTTATCATTGATGGTGAACTCTGGTGGAGAAGCCTAGAGGGTGTGCTCCTAAGATGTGTGGATGGTGACCAAGCGAAAGATCTTCTTATTGAAATGCATAAAGGAGTGTGGGAAGGTCACTATATGGCCAAGACAATAGAAAACAAGGTCTTGAGGGATGGGTTTTGGTGGTCTATAGTATTTAAGAATGCACACCGACTTGTGCAAAAATGTGATGCTTGTCATAAATTTACAGGAAAACTAAAATTCTCAGGTAATTTACCACTTAGATCGGTTTCAACACCAACTCCCTTTCATCAATGGGGTATCGACTTTATTGGAGAGATGGTAGAAAAATCCAATCGAGGACATGCTTGGATCTTAGTTGCTACTGACTACTTCATAAAGTGGGTTGAGGCCATCCCCACCAAGAAGGCTACTAGCAAAGTAGTCATTGATTTCTTAATGAAGAACATTCTAAGCCGATTTGGTGTTCCTGAAAGAATTGTCACATATAATGCATTGTGCTTTAGGTCTGAAAAATTTATGAACTTTTGTAATGAGCATGGTATAAATGTATCATATTCATCTCCATATCATCCCCATGGAAATGGATAGGCTAAATCCAGTAATAAAAGCCTCATGAAGATTATTAAACGAGTTCTTGACAAGAATAAGAAAGCTTGGGATTCGAAATTGCAACTAGTATTGTGGGTAGACAGAACCATAGTCAAGAAATCCATTGGGCATTCCCCTTTCAACTTGGTGTATGGAGCAGAGGCTAGGATCCCACACAATAATTTGATGAAAATGTATAAGTTTGTTCAGGAATATGATACTAAAATTTGTGATGAGATGCAGAATAGGATGAATGAATTGGCTGAACTCGATGAGCTGAGGAGAAAAGCTCACAAGAAGAATGAGAAGATGCAACTTCAAGTTAAATATTTGCATGACAAGCAAGCTATGCCAAGGAAATTTGAGGTTAGATGTATGGTGTTGATGTGGAATGCCAAATTGGAGGATAAAGGAAAACATGGGAAGTTTGATCTCCTATGGCTTGGCCCTTACTTATTCGCACATATTCATGGGGAGGACTCTTACTTCGTGTAGTCACTTGTAGGTGAATTTCTAGAACTTCTAGTACATGGACAATTTCTGAAACCCTATTTCTCTTGAAATAGGCTTGTCTCCATGTACATTGTATAGTTCTATAAATTTTGTACATAGGGTTTGGTGTGTTTCCTTTCTATTGTATTTGCTTGCCTTGTCTAGGAAATATCCTACCTTTTTTGATCCCTATGTGTTTGGTCTACTGCACCAAGAGATCTATTTCTTGCCACACCCACCAGGGGTATGCGTCCTCAAGCATGAGTTGCTATTAGACCCCCAAAAAACCTTGATATTTTGAGGTCCTCTGTCCTCAATACCAACATAGTATGTTGATTGCATACAAGGTTTAGGGTTTTAATTAAATAAATTTGTCATCCAAAATCCCCTTATTGTCCTCAAATGTCTTATTTCTACACTGACTTGTTGGTGCAGTTATCAGTGATATAAGTTACCTCTAGAGTCATCATTTAATGTTTCTTACCAACCCCTTCATTTAGAATTGTTTAGCCATTACCAGTCACAAGGTGTCTTAAATATTCCCAAAGTTGGCCTTTAATATTTCACAAACAAATGACTTACGCTTAAGTCATAAATCCTGAGGGGTAAGATCTCGTCAGCCTAGTCAAGGCCCCTTTTTAAGATTAAATGTTGTATGTTCATGCAAGTTAGATGATCATGAGATCATGGGAATCAATCTGGATTTTTCCCCAATGGCTCGTCTGTTTGAAACAAATGCAGTTTAATCATTGCGGGGTTAGTGAAACAATGCCACGTGCACGTGGGCTCGGCCGATATGTCCCATCTCAATGCCCAGAACTTTGAGATTGACGGTGCTAAGCGAGCAAAGAAACATGATCACAGTCATTCCAATCTAACTCGAAGAGGAAAGATGTCAGTTCTTTAAAATGACGACTCCGCTAGATAAGTTCTTACATGCTTCTAATGACTATCCGCGGTGGGGCCATCACATACACGTAGGAGAGTCCTAATGTACCGACTTGGTTGTCTCGTCGGAGCTGCCATAATTGCTTGCAATTCAAAATGAGTTTTGACTCAATTTGAGTCATTTGAGATGACTGAACCACATCACGGTATTAAAAATGCAAAGTATCGCCTATTGCACTCTTTTTTTGCTTCACGCAAGGGAGCATTAATGGCGAAGGACCAGAGGCCCATTTAGTTCTTCAAAAATTGTGTATGCAACTAACACTTGCTTAATTGATATTTAGAGACATTTCAAAGGTAATACAAAGAGCTAAGAAGTGAATTCTAGAAATTATTTGGGGTGGCATTAGGGTTCATCATAGTCAAAAGCAGTAAGTACAATAAATGCAACTTTATGCCTTTTTAGTTTTCTAAGCTAGGGTTTTCTTTTAAAAACAAGTGCATTTCATCGTTTTGTTTTCACTGCTTTAAATTAGGGTGAACCTTTTCTTTTGAAAAAGGTTGTAGCCCTATAAATTGCCAAGAATTAGCCCTCATCCTAAGTCAAAAATTGCGGTTAGGAAATTGAGTAGTTAAAATCCCTCCGTAAGAGCTCTTGCATATTCAAGCCCATGGATCCCCAAACTCAAAGTGCTTCTTCCTCTACCTAGTCTAGAACCCTTTCACAGGATGTGATCGATTTATTACCCCAGTCTACAAATAAGAAACCAGAGGGAAGGGTCTTGCTTCGTGGCCCTACTATGAAGGAGGGTTTGATAGATAAAGCTTGCTTTATCAAGGATGCCGAGGCACCTTACATAGGATGACAAATGTTTCAACATTGGTTTGGAAATAATAACCTTGGGTCTCCTTTTAGTAACCCATGGAAATTGGATATGGGGAAACTGATTATTCCCAATGTGTACATGGATGTGGACCTCTTGAAAGATATTACATCAAAATATGATCCTGTTTCTAGGGAAGTTAGGACATATGATGGGGTGGTTATGGTGAAAATAACCAAGGAAGAAATTGAAAAGGTTTTTGACTTGCATGAAAGGAATTCAAATATGATTCCTTTGGATATGGATACTATCAGAATAGATTATAACAATACCAAGGTATTCATGAAATAAAAAATGTTGCCTCTGTTCAGTGTTGGACCCGTATCTTGGATAAAGATGATAAGAGGTACAATTTTGTAATGTTTAGAAATGCTTTTGCATCCAAGATAAGGAGGGCCTTGGTATATGAACCATCTAGGATCCCTAAGGAAATCCATCAGTTCTTGAGACCTAGGGAGCTAAGGCCAGATTTGAATTTGAGTTATAATTGGGGAGATTTGATTTTGTATCGTGATAAGACAATTTTCAAGATATACGGTAGTGGCTTGGGTCCATATGTTTTTCTTGCAGATGTTCCTTTGAGAATAGGTTTCCTTGAGATCATGAGGCAGTTGGGAGTTGCACAAGAAACACATCTACCTAAATCAACAAGGAAGGGGTCATTCTTCCCAGAGTGGACAATATTTGCACATTACATTGTGAGTAAAGGGACAGTGAATGAATTAGAACATATGCTAGCTCCTTATGAACTGATGACTGTGAACCCGAGGAATCATGATCCTAAAGGCTTCATTAGTAAACTCAAAGAAGATAAGAAAATGGGTACCTTTGTATATGCTTTTGATTACCCTGAAGATGTCATTAGGAATATCTTCAACTTTGAGGAACAAGATGAAAGAAAAGCCAAATATCTAGCTTATAGGAAGATGGTGGAAGCTAAGAAGAAGAATAATCCTCAATATGATCCTCTGCCAGATATACATGGTGATTTCAATAGGGCTATGAGTGTCATGGACAATTTTGAGAATGTTGTTGGTGTTTTGAGAGAAAAACGAGAGGTTCCTGATAAAGGAAAGGCAATGGTGGTTGAAGAAAGTGCTGAAGTGACACTAGAAGAAAGACCTCCATATCAACCACCCAAACAGTTGAGGATTTTTTCTAGGAGGAAGAAAGTAGGAAGTGAGGAAAGGAGCTCAATAGCCCCTATTGTATTTGAAGAACCAAGAGTAGACTCTCCCAAGAGTGCAGTGCCAACTCCTCCTACACAGGCCTCTCTACCTATAATTGACCTTGATTCATTTCCTGAAAGTTTCGCCCCTCCTGAGAAACCACCTTAAAAGAAGTAAAGAACTAAAGAAAAATGAGTGGTTGATTATTCTAACATAGATGAAGATGATATCTTTGTCACCCTTGAGGAAATACAGATTGGAATGCCTCCTCATGAAGGGGCAGTTGCTTCAAGCTCAGGACAGAGCATCCTCAGACTAGGGAAGCTTGATATTTGTGGATTGAATACTATAGATTATTTGAGGGTAGAGGGAAACAAAGAGTTTATGGAGGATGACTTATTCATTGAAACCTCTGCATTTCAATATTTCTGGTGGAAATACAAGGTTGTAGATTACATAGAGAAGGTGGCCATTGAAAGGAACTTTCACCCTGAATCACCTGAAAGTGTCATTGAGGTGAATGTAAGAAGCATTATGAAAGATGAGTTCAAAAAGATTAATGCCCAGGAGGGCAGAGAGCTTGTAAAGAAGTGTGGTGTGTTGTTGTTGCTAGAGTGGAATATTGTTGATGCTAGTGTTTTAGATGCCATAATAAGGGTTGAAAGACTTCTTGTACAAATAAAAGAAGAACTAGAAATGGCCCTTCGAGGTTCAGCCTTCAGCGAGGATTGGGATGCATTGGCAATATGGTCATTATCTTCGACATCTAGGAAACCAGTCTCGACAGAGCCATTAGAGCTTAGTGGACAACTACTTGTAAAAAGAGTTGCTGATACTCCAGCTTTGGAAGCTGCAGACATGGTTGTTAATGTTGCCATGTTTACCCGGTCAACTGTGGAGGGTCTTACCTTGGAAAGAGATAATCTTAGAGTTAAATATAGAGTACTCTTGGATGACTATGACAACAACCAGCAAAAAGTGGCTACACTAGAAACTGAATTGGAATTCTATAAACAAAGAGAGGAAGTACAAAGAGAATAGGGTTAGCCTAGCTCAAGCCACCCATCTTCAGTTTCTCCAATGACATTTGTACAACACTCATTTCATAGCCAGGCTCTAGAAATAGTACCATATAATCAGGGACAAGAATCAATTATAGAGGAAGAAATAAGTAGACCAAGCTCTAGTTCATCTGACAAAGATCAACTGCTTCTACAAATTGAGGTATATAAGAAGTTGCTAGAGAAAGCTCAAGATACAATGTATGAGAACATATCAAAGGTTGTCTGCACTACCTTAAAAAAATTGAATGAGAAGATTCAGAATAGACTCAATAGTGTGCATGAAAACTATGCTTTGATGGTGTGTGCAATGAGGTTGTCTCAAAAGGATAAGATGTTGGCCATACCAACCCTGAATAAATGGGTCCCAAGAGTTGAGAGATTGAAGTTAATTTTACTGGGAGTTGGCCAACATGAAGATAAGTACCCTCTAGTGCTTCTAGTTTATGAATTTGTGTGCGAGTTGAGTGAGCATAAGTTTCAGGGATATGCAACTCCATTGGAGTAGAAGATAATAGAGTTGATAGCTTAATATAACCACACTGACTTGGCACCATTACCAACTATTGAGGTGGCTAATTATGAAGTGAAACCATTGCAGACATGGAAGAAGGAACTTGATGAGTTTATTGATTCCTAGGTAAATAAAATTTGCAAAGAAGTTACTATTGATGTCTTCAACAACACCCTGGGGAGGCTAACATTTCTTATTAGCTTTCTTGAGGATTTCAATATGGAATACAATGCATTTGTAACCAAATATTCCCCTTACAGAAAAGCCATGGACAAAATTATGGACTTTGATTGGCCATCTGAGGAAGAATATGAAGAATGGGGAAGGTTATATGTTGGCAAGTTTGGTTTGTGAAACATATAGTTGGTCATGTATTGTACAGGTCTAGCCTTAGAGATTACAAAGTTAAAACATATGTTTCATAGGAAAGTATCGGTTGTTGATGGTGTAGGATGCTGATTGAGATGCTGACTCACCTATGGTCTACATCATTTTTTCATTTTTCTTGATGAATTGGACGTGCTCCTTTTGACGCGTGCTTTTGAAAAGGAAAAGTTGCTCTCTATTGCAAATGTAAATATTCTTTGTCTTATGTGTATTCTCTCCATTTTTGACAATTGCAAATATAACTAAATTTGGAATATACCTTCCAGCGGTCCAATTCGATATTGACATGTGTACACTTGGCCTGAGGCTTGTTTTTGCTCCCTTATTATATAAAAGGGAATTCAGGGCCATTTGTGCGGATCTTTTGTTGAAATTCTAGAGCTACATCGAGAGAATTAAGAAACACATAGTAGATATGTCGAGTCTTTATCTAGTGTTTTGAGTCTAGACAGTTAATTTAGTTAAATGTATGGTTTCTGAGTATATTTGAACAATAATGGAGATTTTCTGAGTCTATAGTCTCTCCTTTGGGTTTTGTATCAAAATTATTATGAAAATACTGATCAATAATCATTTCATTAATTGTCATCGTGTTATGCTTTGATATGTGATCTAATTTTGGCTCTTGTTCATGGAATGAGTTAAAATTCTTAAATTAGATCACGTGTTCTTATATGAAGTCACTTTGATTTGGTAAGTAGTCTTTAGCGCTCAGTCATTGATTTGTGAATTGCAAGGTGATATCACTAGATCATAATTGCTCAGAATTAAACATGCCTTATGTTTCAATTTGCGCAGACTCCTAATGCATAGATAATGACACTAATATTTAACCCATTTAACCTTTCTTGGGGTTTTAGTCCTTTGACTTAAGAGAAATATTTTAAAATAATCATTGACCCACATGTTGTTTGTTGTTGTTTGCATTCTTAGCTTAAGATGCATAATTAACCCATAGAGCTGTCACCTTTGTGATTGATTTAATCTTATTTGCAGTTAATGAGAATCTATTTATCTTGATTTACAATGTATGTGTGAATTGTTGAAATGAGTTATCTATTTGGCATTGTGGGAACACCCTCCCGGGTCTGGCAGAACCTGAAGTGCAGGACATAAAGAAATATACACTTTATCTCATTTGTTGGCCACTTGTTTGGTAGGTATTCAAGAATTGAGTTTGGCAGACTCATAGATATTTTCTAAGGCCTGCTTGGTTTGTTAAAATTAACCAACATAAGGTATACATGAAAGAAAGAAAATGGATAAATAAATACATATAAATATATAATCATAAGTAATTATTTGTATGCATATACAAAGAGATTTACCATGATCAAATTTAAAGAATGAGTACCTAAACAAGCCTATATGAAGTCTTACAATTATAACTATATGTAATTGAAGTGTGTGTCAATAAATGAATGGAAATAGAAATATGGCCATGATAAATAAATAAATCAATACAAAAGTAAGCGAGTCAATATCTACCCATGAAGCTAGAAAATACAAGAATATACAAGTAGGCATGAAGATGTATAAGTTAACCATATATATAACTCTGTATACATAAATAAATGCAAATATATACAACTTAAAGAAGGAAATACAAACAAGAGTTGAAAAAATAAGCAAAATAAAAGAAAGTTACAACAAATAAGCCTATATTGAGCTAGAGGTTAAGATAACAAGCAATAAAGTAAGCATATATATATATATATACATATATGTACATATATATATGTATATACATATATGTGTATATATATATATATGTCTATACTAATATGCATGAATATAACTCAATAAAAATGTGCATAGTAAATGAGTATATGCACGTAAGAATGATAAAACAATAGCAAGGGAAATAAGAATAAGAAATAAAAGTTTAGAACAAATGATATTAGTGTGAAATAAGAAAAATAATATGCAAATGTTAGAGTGGAGGAATGTATAGATATAGATGAATTAGATCATAAAGAGGATATTTATATATTTGTATGCATTAAATTTAACTGTGGTATATCTCTTTGTATGTGCATACAAATAATTACTTTTAATTATATTTATTTATATGCATTTATTTATCCCTTTTCTCTTTTTATTTATTCGTCTTTATATATGAATATTGAATACACATAATTACTTATGATTATATACATTTGTTTGTTGGTCTTTCTTCCTCTTGTCACTTCTCCCTACCCCACTTTTTAAGTCTTTATCGACAATCTAAATCTTCAATTTCCTCTTCTTGATGATGAACTATTGAGCATAATTTTAAACATCGATGCAAAAATATACATAGTTGATTCTGGAAGCAATATTTCAAATACTTGTTCAGATATTCAATTACATATAGTTATAGTTGTAAGGCTTCATATAGTCTTGTTTAATACTCATTCTTGAAATTTTATTGTGGTATATCTCTTGTATACACACACAAATAATTATTTATTATATTTATTTATCCCTTTGCTCTCTTTCTCCGTTCCTCTCTATATATGCATGCAAATAATTACTTATTAATATACACATTTGTTTGTCATTCTTTGTTCCTTATGTCACTTCCCTTTTCCCCACTTCTTAAGTCTTTGTCTACAATATAATTCTTTAATTTCCTCTTCCAAATGATGGATTATTAAGTGTAATTTGAAACATCAAAGTAAAAATATACATAGTTGATTCTATAATTAGTCTTTTGGATACTTGTTTAGATATTCAATTACATATAGTTATAGTAATAAGCCTTAATTTAGGCCTATTTAGATAATTATTCCTAAAATTTGATTATGGTGTATTTCTTTGTATAGGCATACAAATAATTACTTATGATTGTATTTATTTATATGAATTTATTTATCCATTTGAGATTTCATGTTGACCTTATATTTACATACTCAAATTTACTCATGTATTTATTCCTTGGTCATATTTTAATATTTTATGATTAATTTCTTCCCTTAAACTTAATTCTTTCTCTCCCTTAACCTCACTTCCTCAATTTTGTCCCTCGCTCTCTATCCCTTTTATCACTTCTCCCCTGCCCCACTTTTAAATTTAGTGTTTGCAATCTAATTCTTCAATTTACTCTTCTTGATGATAGATTTTCTAGATGAGAAATTTATGCCAACTACAATGCAATAATATCAAATATTCTAATTTAATGCAATTTTCTTTAAATTCTCTCTAGGTGTTATTCTACAAGCATGAAAATAAACTATTATAAATCCTTAAATATAACTACAAATGTGGCAAGTGAAATATTTCTTACTTTGAGTTAATGCAGAATGATTACTACGAACTTGTAGCATCAAAAATTGTCACCCTTAACAATTTCAAACTATGGGTATGTCTTGAGGATCATGATGGGCCAAAAGTGGCAATATGATGGGTATTTGTAGGGGGTATGTGGCTGGCAACTTTTTAACCCAAAATTGATGAAATGAAAAGGGTTTTAAAGGAGATTATCAGCTTTCCACCAATATAAATTATGCTTCACTTTGAATTTAATAAATAATTATTATTCATTTTCTATTTGAATTATGACTAAAAAGTCTTGATTGATAGGCTAATTGAAAAAATCTATAGCTTTCAAAACAATATCACATTTTTTGAATCCAAAACATGTGTCACATTCTATGTATAGGATTAAAAAGAAAAATTGAATTTCATGAAGTTTTGACCAAGTTAAGGTGGCGGAACATCGAGTTTTTATATTTTTTAAAAGTTGTAATAAGAAAAATCATAATTAATTATTTACTTGGAAATAAATTACAAAAATAATATGTATCACATCCGACATGAGTCCTCTACTTATGTCTAAAATATTATCATTTTATTGTGGTTAGGGTGGTCAGGACAGAGACACCTACTTATTTTTTCCCTGAAATTTAAGTACTATTGCATTGAAATTTCAAATTTTCACCAAATAGATTTTTATTTTCTAAATAAACCTAGTAGTTTAGAAACTACATTCAATTTTCTACAAATTCTATTCTTACATATTTTTGAAATAATATAGATAACTTATTCAAATTTTTACGTTAAGTTGCCTAACTCGATTTTTCTAAATTTTTTGCCATTAAGGGCCTATTTTTTCCATGATCCCGCACGCCTATGTTTTTCTTCCTTTAATTTATTGGAATTGATTAAGAACCTAATTTCCCAAATTATGCATTTTATGGTCTATTTTTAACAATTATCGAGAAATTGCAAGCACAAAGCAAATGCATTCATTTGATACTTTTCCCCCGACACCTTATTTCTAGAATATAGGGCAAGGGCAGTGTCACCCTATGGCGATAGTTTCTGCCTAGTTGGCTTGGTCCCACATTTGAATATGTTGATGTCAACACTTTATCATTTCTAATTCAAGTGGCAAATATTGGCTATCAAGATCTAATTTGTAGAAAATTGAATAAATTCCTATAAATACCTAGTTATTGCATCATTTGAAAGCTAATAGAAAATTAAGAGCAATAATTATTGTCAAGAGCACTATCAAGCAAGTCAAGAACAACACTTCAGAGATTTATTGTAACAATTCAAGATCCAAGCATCATGTCAAATCCTATGTGAGTTAATGTGTTCATATTATCATTGTTTGTGAAGGATAACCCTTTTTTAGCTCTCCAAGAAATTCAAGCAAGGTCCAAGACCTTGAGGTGATGTGGATGACTTCAGTCCTTCAAGGAATCCATTGAAGGGTGGTGAGTTGCAACACTTTGTTGATTTATCATTCCTTCCTATCATTTATCTTTCTATATTTGAAATTTCCATTGTGGAAGTGGAAACACTAGCATGGGGTTTGACTAAGGAAAGCCCCTAAATGAGACAACATTTCCTCTCTCTTTGAATGTGCAAATTTTAGGTTTATAAGAGATTGAAGGAAGCTTGAAGATCCATTTTACATTGCTGTATTCAAATCCCTGTACCTTGCTAAGCCACAAAAACTCACAAAATTATTCAATAGTGATCTAAAAAATTTGTAAGTGGAATCAGGAAGCTCAGATCCAACATCAGATGACTATGAAAATAGACTTGGAACACCTCTACCATGCCATAATACCAAGATTTTAATGTAGAAAACCAAACGAGGAAAAACCATAGTGAGAGTTAACTCACAATATAAAAGTTCACCACTTAATAGGTTTTATAATGTAGTTTAAGGCTCACTACCTATAGAATTGCACACATTGAAGCAGAGACAACTTCATGGGTAAGATACAAAGGACCTGATGAGACTCACTATCTCACAGTAGGGTACATGAAAATTATGATAAGAAAACTAAGACTTTCTACTGTAGATGAGGCATCTAACTTATGCTGACATTGTAGTTCCTTTTTCACACATTACATCTTCATACAAATGTTGCACACTTCATATTTAACATTATGCTTAAATCATATTCCACACACACTCCTCTCTTCACAAATGATTTTTATTTCTATAAATATCATCCGCAACAATACAAAACCTTCAATTAAGTTGACTAAAAGATGAACCTTAGATGTAATAAATGATATTGCACATATTGAGATCAAAACATATTCAAAGTGAAAGAACTTAGATTGTGGATAAAAACACACTATGTTGAGGCCTAAGAGAACTTCCACACATTCTCCAAAATAATATTTACTGATTAGGATCAACCACAAATGAAGAAACCAAATCGTGTCGACCTGATTAGTACAAGTACCATCAATATTACTATTGCTTGACTTCACACCACCAAGGAGATACCAAAAATATCATGCGGATCAAGATATGAAAAATGTAGGTAATCTGCAATATCCCTACAAAATTTTCTAGAAATATTTAATTATTAAATGTTTGTGAAGCAGAAAAATCTTACTGAAAATGTAGAAACAAAGCATTTTAGTTCGACTATAACACTGTTAATTGAAGATTAAGCTTGCGGATCTCCAAAACACTTGATACTATTAGAGAATGTGTATTGGTCACTACTAATCATGTCCTCAAAGCTACAAGGCCAAACCAACACTTCTAGAGGAATGTAGAGCATTCCATCCAACCTTTATCATTGCATTGCACTGTTAGGGCATAGTTTGGAACACTGTCAATTGTAACTTTGACTGTGGAAAGTGTGAAGACTTGGTTCTCTGGATATAATATCTTCATAGCATGGCCATCATTTCATTTGAACTACAAGACAAAATATTGCATAATAGATGGATGTAGACCAAAAGGATATGATACTACCTTAAGGTATACATAGTTGGTGCCTTAGCCAGTCTTCTGCAACCTATCTCAACATGCGGTACATGATTCTGAAATGATATCAAGATATACATATTGTAGAAACATTAGGACATGAATATCATCCTCTACAACATACTTAGATCACCATTCTTCCTTATACTTCTAAGTGTAATTAACTCTGGAGTACATGTACATCAATAACAAATCTTGACATCAATGACAACCTAGATAGGGTTGACATCAATGACAACACTTATTGCCAACAATACCCCCCTTTGTCATTGATGGCAACACACATATAATTCTCTCCCCCTTTGATATCAAGGGAAAATGGCATGACATCTATTTACAACATCTCAAAATAGAATAGAATCCCCCTCGGAGATTCCTCAAAAATAGATAAAAAAAATTCAACACAACAATTGTTATCTTCTACAAAAAATTTACAAGAACAAGATTATCTTACATCTTTGCATCATACTTAGAAGGTAAGGTTTTCTTGTGAGTTTCTTTGAGTTGCACTAGTGTTGCAACCCAATTTTCTTTCGTAGAGACACAAATATGATTTTAACATTCAAATTTTATGCACAAATCCTCTGTCTGATCTATACTACATGGAGCCTTCATCATTTCCACAATATTTTCTTCTTTCACAAGTATCCTAGAAAGTGAAGCTAGTCTCATGTTGACTGCTTCCCTCAACTGACCAAACTATTTCACTAATTGATTTCTTTGATCATGAAGCATGAACAATTGAAATATGAATATTTTCCAAATGTACTCTAGAAAAACCATCCTTATCTATTGAAACGCCATATATTCCAACCGTATGAGTGATTTGTGACTCAATGGAGTTAATTTTATCCTTGATACTATTAGTGGAAATAAACCATCTCAAGTAGAACTAGTATAAGGCAGTGGCTTCCTCCACAACCTTTTTAACATTTCAAAATTCTCTTGCAATTTATTGTATGTACTAGCAGACCTATAAGATACATCAACCATTCTTTTATCATTCGTTTTTCTCAAAGACTCTTGCTCCGTCTTTTGTTCAATGTGAGAGGAGTGGTATTTAAAAAAATCCATTAATAGTTTCAAGTTTTTTTTTGGAGGCAGGGAGAACTCTAGATTAACCTCAGGTAAACCTTCTTGAATGATCTTTATAGCCTCCTCAATTAGTTTTCTCTTCTTCATATGATCTTGTAGAATCTCCTTTCTTCTAGAGGTATGTAAAATGTCACCAAGTTGTAGCTTGTGGAGAGGATAAATTTTTTATAGATCAACCTAACCATATTGAGTGGGGATTTGTAGAAGTTGGGGGGTTACCATAGGTTGGAACTGCATTTGCATAGACAATAGGTCTTTGAGATAATCTAAAGATAAAGAACTTTGAACTTTATTCATAGAGATATCTTGCTTCTCAACACCCTTCTCTTTTGTGTTTTGAACAATCTCAAGAATATCTTCTCTCATTTACACATCATTTCCTAACTTCCCCAGAGAAGTAACAGTGTGTTCTTGAGGAGAAACATCAACTTTATTTTGACTTTCTATGTATTGTGCTCTAATATTCATTGGAGGAGCTTTCTCCTCATTTTGCTTCTTATTTCCATTATTCATATTTCTTTCAAAAATAGATGTCTATGTCCAAAGTGGGGACACATCAAGAAGATCATGTAGGATACTATTATCATGAGTCACCTCATCCGTCTTCATTTCTTCAAGTATCTGTACTATCTTTTCATCTGAACCCTTTCCTTCTTCCTTTTATTTCTCAGTATTTGAGACAGTTTGTACTTTATGTGCACAAAAGATATCTTCTTTTTTCAAACTAGACCTAATCCTTGTATTTCTTTCTCACTAGATGTGTTTTGCAAATCAAATTTTTTTGGGGGAGACTCATTATCCATCTTTAGAGGTTCTTGTGCATTTATTTCATCTTCAGTAATATGTCCTTCTAGAGATCATTGTGTATCATTATTACTTTTCATATCATTAATGATTTTCTTTGTGGTATCTCTAGTTTCACTCTAAATCTTCCTTTTCACATTTTCATCCAAGTTCATCAAAATATCTATTCTTCTCTTGGTGCGGAGCTCTTTGGCCTATCTCTGAACAATCACCTCTTTTTCTTTTTGTGACATAGGAATCCCTATTTTATCAATTGCTTTGCAGTTTTAGGTATTCATCAGTCTTAACAACCTCTTCTCTCCTTTGTCTTAAAGCCTCAACAAGGCTATCCATAGCTTTGTTAACAATTGTTGAATGCACAAGACAACTGAGAGGGGGGTGAATCAATTTTACATTAAAACATAAAAACCCTCATTAACATTCAGATCTACATTAATCCTAAAACTTTAACAGCCATTAAAAATTTATCATGCATTAGCAGAATGTAAACATGAGAAACAATAATGCAAAAAAATTCATACAAATGAGAACACCAAATTTATGTGGAAAATACAAGAAGGGAAAACCATAGCGAGGATTAGCTCACAATATAAAGTAAATGCAACATCAAATACAATAAGCTCACTACCCAAAAGAAAGAAGGGATCACTACCAAGGGTGAAATCCATCTTAGAGCAACATAAATGTTCCACCACTGCTTCACCAAAACATTCACACTCTCTCTATAGAATGTAGACACCTTCTGCTCACTGCTTCTAGTAGTCTTAGTTGTTAAAGATCATACTGAACTTGACACTTTCACACTTCACATCACAATTCACAACACACACACACTTCCTCCATCAATTCATCACACATATATACCAACTTCAATCATGAAAACAATCTACAAGGTTGGATATGCACCTCAAACATGCAAATTCAAATTAGGTCAACACCAAAACATTCATGTGGTGGAGAGGAATGAAGGCAGAATACATCATTCCTTAACTCAGGCCCAAATCCACACATACACACCATGGCACACTTCCACAAACACTGAAGCATATTTACAATTAGTGTAAACAACTAAGGTTGGCCAGACCTATTGGAAATAAGCAACACTAAGAGGGGGGGTGAATCAGTGTTGAGAAAAAATTCAACTTTATTATTCTATGATTTAACTTACTTAACCATTCAATAAAATTAGCATGAATCAACATAATGAAAATAATCTCAACACCATAACACCATAATTTTTACGTGGAAACCCGATTAGGGGAAAAACCACAGTGGATGGCCAATCCACAATATAATATGAGTATACTCAAAATAAGAACTACAAAATGGGAATGCACTTGCATTCAAGCTCACTGCCTAGAGCTCATTGCTCAAAATGGATGGGCTCACTACCCTACAATGATTTGGAATAAATCGAAAAGAGTGAACTGATGAAATAGCATCCATAATGCCTGATTACAGTTCCAATTAAGCTTTGATGACAATCTACTATCCTTCAGACTGATTCAACAATTCTGCTATGCTCTGTACAACTCTCACTGCAAAAATATTAATGCACAAGTGAAACTATGCATAATTTCCTAATCGCTCTTCCTGATGATCGCAACACTCCACCACACTTATTTCATATATAAAAAATGATATATCAAATCTCTTATATATATCAGCAACTAGAAATAGAATCGCTATAGGTCGGCCTTAATAGAACTTGAAAATATTATCAACTATCGACCCAAAATTACAATTGGATTTTCAATGCGGATCTAACACTATTGGCCAATATAATGATGTGACTCAAAACAATACTCATGAGTGCACCAATCATTCAAATTTTACTTTTCAGGGATCCAAAACACATTACATTCATTGAGTCGGCTACAACAAGGAAATAGGCAAAAAAAATCCTACCAGACCTCCAAGCTCATCCAACAACTAAAGCAACACCACAAAATTTAGTAATAAGATAATGTACATGCTCGCCAAGCAATCCCAGGGATCCACAACTCAAAATGATGATTTGGTGAAGTAGACAGATTAACTGACTGATCAAATACCCTATTCTTTAAATATTCTGTCGGTAACACAATATTTCACTTTATTTGCTAGTATGACTAGATGCAGATCTGCAGACCATAAATATGAATTCAATTGCCATCAATGACAACAATCTCCCCCTTTGGCATTGATGGCAACACTTAGTGAAAAATGACTAAATGTCAAAACTGGTAAGTACACTACCAAAATTTAGAATACTGCTCCCCCTAAGAATGTCAAGGCATTTTTCACTGCACTCTCTCCTCCTTTGACATCAATGACAAAATTGGGGAATCCAAAATTGCAAAACTGTTGAGACTTACAAAAACTTGAAGACGTCTACAAAGCTATTCTTTAGGCCACTTAGGTTTGATTCCCAAACACTTCTCAAACTATCCAAAATGGTTATATGGCCACAAAGCAGATATGAAAAAGTTTCTGCTACTTCGAGACTTACCGGATCAAGAGCAGTCGTAGCATCTTTAGCTTCTTTCAGAGCATTTACCATCATCTCAATCTTTGGACTTATTAGTCCCTTGAGTTCACATACTCTACCAATAATCCTTTCATTTTCAAATTTCAGATTCTTTATTTGGTTGATTAAAGACATTACCTGACTTTCTTGACTATGAACACTGCCAGCTAATGGGTCAAAAGTATTGGAAATAGTGACCAACTGGTGTTCAATGTCTTTCACTTTCTTCTCATTTGCTTTAGTAAATTTTGACAAGACCAAGAAAGTTTTGTACACTTTTCCTCTTTTAGACATAGTACCTTGAATATTTTTTATACAAGTACTTAACAGAGCTTTGTCTTTGGCAACCAATTCTTTTAGGCTACCAACTCTCTTCTCCTGGAACCCCTTTTTCACTTTAACCAAAGCTGTTTTCTCAAAGGATTCAGAATGAGAATCTACAAAGTTTATTAGCTTCTTTAACTCACCAGAGGAGGAACTTGATGGGTCCACTTGACATAAGTAGGCATTATTTTCTGTAAAACTCCAGATGCAAGCTTTAGCAGTTCACTATCCTTTATGTGAGATTTTAGTATCTTTTCACTTGCTTTGGCTTGAACAATTTTAGCAACCTTCATCATCTGAATTGGAGATAGAGTAGATAGCTTAATTGAGCTTTCATCCAACTCAGGATCTAACTCTACCTGTTGCTCCAATAAAGATTCCTTCGCTTCCTTTGTTTTGATTTCTTGACCCTTTTCTTTTTCAACCTTGGATTCAGATTCAAGATTGATTTTAGGCATTTCAATTTCTTCAGTATGCACCTCCTTTTCCCCAGCTAACACCTTAATAGGGACTTTAGTTGCCACAGGTGTCTCTATATTTTGATTATTAGGAGAATTTAGAATATCCTCAAGTTCTGGAGGATCAGGTACAGTCATGTTCTCCTCATTCATATCCTCTTCTTCTAATTCATTTACCTCCACATCCACTTCCTCATTTTCCTAAACATTTTCAGTATTGATTTCCTCAATGTTAATCTTATCCCTTGACAAGAGTTTTCCATAATTTCCTTAGTTTCACTAACAACAGCGTTAGTTTCACCAATCATAAGTTTGTTTACCCTTGTTTTTCTCCTAGATTCCTTTTTAGCCTTTTCAAGGAATAAATCCATTTCTTCAATTGACATTTCTAGGCACAAATCGGTAAAAACTCTCTTCCTCAGATTTTCTTCTTCTGATAAGGCACTCAACCTCCTAGACTCCAAAGAATTATACATACTTGTAGGAAAAATAGACATGATTTCAACAAGGACTTTATTGAAAACATTCATATGCTTTATTATTGCTTCTTCAAGAATTTTCTTACCAGATTCATCAAAAGTCTCATACCAATCACATAGTGGATTGAGATTTCCATCTTTCACCATTGCTCTCTCAATTTCCTCAACAAACATACTGGGCTTGTCAACTTTGGCCTTTTTCTTTGCTTCTTCTCCTTTGATAGAATATTTTCTCTTATTCAATTTGAAAGCCTGTGTACCAGTAGCCTTTATCTCCCTTACTACTTCTTTTGAATTAGTTTCTTCCTCTTCATCTGCAGACACAACTCTGCAAGATCTAGTGCTCTTATTCTTCTTCCTCTTTTTGGAAACTTCAACTTGATTTGACTGAGCTGCAGGGGAGCTTCTAGTGTGAGTAGGAGATGTTCCTAGACCGGCTGATTCTGCTTCTTCTCTTTTCCCCCTCACTTCTTTTAGTTTATGCAAAGGGATACCAAATTTCTTTGCAAGAGCTTCTATCTCTTTTCTTACCCTTCTAACTATCATGGGATTTTTCAATTCTGAGTGAACTTGTAAGATTTTCTGTGCATAAGTACCAAACCTTTCTTCACCCTAATCTAATGGTGAATTCAACAAGTGTTCTTCATAATTCCTCAGAATGTTCTCATCTACTTCATAACCCATAGGCATGATCCAAACTATTCTAGGATCAACAACTTCCATATGGCATTAGTCAATGTCTACCATGAAGCAAATAGTGGTTTTGTATTGCTCCATAATTTTTGCAGGAATTCTCTCTGTGGCATGCATCAGATTCTGAAAACTTTTAAAGTATCCCCACAAGATTGTATTGAGGGTTTGTCAGTCACCTAGTCCACATAACATATTCCATATCTGAACAGCTACCAGCATATCATTATGCCATTGAACTTTACCAACTCCCAATACCTCACCCGAGAAGTAGAAAAACAAACATATTAGTAGGTTACCATATTTGAATATGTTCTTCTTATCCTTCTTGATTTTTCCCAAATTCTCCAATAACTAGCCTCTAAGTAGTTCACATAAATCATAGTTTGCATTTTGTTTAACCATTTCATATGCTACATAGATAGCTATGTTAGATACCAAATTCTCCTGACTTGAATGATAGATTTTATAGCCGATAACCGTTGATGCAAATCTTATATCCATTGCGGCAATATCATCTATCATCATTTCCCTTCTTTCCCATTATGAGCCCGTCGCTTCAGTAACCTTATCATTCTTCACAGACTTCAAAACTAGAAGTCTACCGGTGGAATTTAGTCTTGTGACTGCACACACAGCTTCTTTGGTGATTTTGAATGGCACATCCAACCACATGAATTCATCATGGACATGGCTCAACATAAATCAAACCCATTCATCTTCTTTGAATATGGGGAATTTTACAAATTACACAAATTTCTTATCTTCTAGGGTTTTAAATTCTGGTTTCACAGTAAGATCTTCTTGAGTTATATGATGAGTGTACAAATCTAGCAAATGAGACGTTCCCAAATCTTCAATGTTTGCATGCACATAAGCCCTAATATCCTCAATATGCAGGACTCTGTACTCTACCAATGAAAATGCACCTAAGGGTTCTATATCTATGGACTTATACAGATTCCATTTGAACTTTGGATGTGTCCTATCCTTAACTTCAACTACCAAAGGAATAGACATGATTGAAATCACAAAAATTTATAGGTTTTCAATAAATACGTTTCAGGCACAAAAACAAAATTTGATTGCAGATTCTCCTTTATGCTTGAGTCTCTCCACAAATTCATAATTATCACTTCAGAGCTCTCCAAACCACTTTTCTTCCAAATGCAATATGATAAATGAGGGTTGAAGTCATTCCTTTTATTGTTCACATACCTAACTCCTTTATTTTGCAATAAATGCTCTTGCCCTAACTCATCCAATTTTCTTCCTTTCAGGCACCGGGATAGATGACTCTTATGCGGATCTCCAATATTCTTCACTAATGCTTCTAACTGGTCGAACAATATCTGAAAAGTATCAACTCTCCTACTGGAAATATCTAGATTCTAGTATCATTCACCTACAAGAGGGGGTTTAACTATTTTTTTTTATAGCTCCCCCTAAGCCAGAGACCTAAAATTAATTCCCTAAGGAATTACCAAAAGTTGCTTCTGGTGCAGGTCCATTTCCTTCTACAGAGGGATTTTTCTTCACCCATTTCTTCTGCATTTGCTTCTTGATGTCATCAGTAGTGACTTTTCCTTTTCCTTTAACATCCTATTGTATGTTCTATTTTACCAGACCTCTTCTGTTCCAATAGAATCTAGTAGTGTGGCCAAATTTTTTGCAGTTGTAGCACACAACATTTCTTTGTCTAGACCAACTGTTCCACTGACTTTGACTTGATCTACATTGATTAGCAATATGTCCAAATCTATTGCATGTATAGCATCTAACATCTCTATGAAATTTATTCATCACAATTCTACATTCACTTGACTTATGACCATACTTATAGCAATTAAAACACTGACCTGAGAATGATGATTTACTTGTGTTCACCCTACTTCTACACTGAGAAGCCATATGACCAAATCTATTGCAGACATAACAATAGCCATTAAATCTTTGAGCATTTGGTTGCCTTACCGTATTTCTTTTGGTTCCTTTCATCTGACTTCCTTGTCTGAATCTTCCTTGTTCAAAATTCCTTTGTCTAGAGTTCCTTTGTCTAGATCTGAAACTTTCTCCTTCTTCATATCCAAGACCTTGTCTGTCACCATCAATCCTCTGTCCTTTGATTAGTTCATCAATTTTGGCTGAGCTTTCTTTAAATTTATCCTTATACTCATTTGCTATAGCAAGTTCATCTTTGAGGTCATCAAGCTGCTTTTCAAGCATTTCTTCACTATTCTCGGATTGCTGCAATTCATTATCTAGTTGGTTGCATTGTTCATACTTTTCTTTCAAAGACTGTGTGAGTTTTTCTTTATTCTTCTTCCTGTCCTCAATCTCCTTGGTCATTCTCATCATGATGGATTCCATCTCTCGCTTCAAGGAAACATTCTCTTTGGAAAACTTTTCACATTCTTCTATTTTCTCCTTTAGAGCCAAACCGAGTTGTTCATCTTCCATACCTTTGTTCTTCTATTTGAGCTGACTACATAATTCCTTTATTTTCTCCCTTGATTCATTGATCTTGTCTTTTAGTGACTGAATGAACTTTTCTGCACTCTCAAGATTTTCTTGCAGTTCTTGGTTCTTAGATTTTATCTGGTAAAGATCATCTAGGGCCACCACAAGTTGTTGTTGAAGACTACTTGTATCCATTGAAAAAAACCTTCCAAGATCTCCCGAAGTTGTAAGACTTCTTCCAAGGATCTAGCTCTGATACCAATTGTTGGAAAGAAGCAACACTAAGAGGGGGGGTGAATTAGTGTTGAGAAAAAATTCAACTTTATTATTATGTGATTTAACTTACTTAACCATTCAATAAAATAAACATGCATCAACATAATGAAAATAATCTCAACACCATAACACCATAATTTTTATGTGGAAACCCGGTTAGGGGAAAAACCACGGTGGATGGCAATCCACAATATAATATGAGTATACTCAAAATAAGAAGTACAAAATGGGAATGCACTTGCATTCAGGTCACTCAGGCTCACTTCTCAAAATGGATGGGCTCACTACCCTACAATGATTGGAATAAATAAAAGAGAGTGAACTGATAAAATAACATCACAATGCTGATTCACAGTTCCAATTAAGCTCTGATGAAATCCTACTATCATTGGTGATTCAAACATTCTGCTTTGCGCACAACTCTCACTGCAAAATATTAATGCACAGTAAATTGCATAATAAATAATCACTCTTCCCAATGATCACAACACACCACACACTTCTTTCATATATCAAAAATGATAATTGAATCTCTTATATATAAACTAGAAATAATAGCTATAGGTCAGCCTTAATAGAGACTTGAAAATTATTATCAAGTATTGGCCCAAAATACAATTGGATTTTAATGCGGATCTAACCTGTCAGCCAATGTAATGATGCGACTCAAAACAATACTCATGAGCGCACCAATCATTCGAATTTTACTTTTCAGGGATCCATAACAGATTATATTCACTGAGTCGACTACAACAAGCAAATAGACAAAAAACATCCTATTGGACCTCCAAGCTTGTCCAATGACTAAAGCAACACCACAAAATTCAATAATAAGATAATGTACGTGCTCGCCAAGAAATCCTGGGGATCCACAACTCGAAACGATGATATGGTGAAGTAGACAGATTAACTAACTGACCAGATACCCTGTTCTTCAAATATTCTGCCAGTAACACAGTATTTCACTTTGTCTACCGGTATGACTAGATATAGATCTGCAGACCATGAATATGACTTCAGTTGCCATCAATGAAAACACTAGAAGCTATATGCCAAAAGAAACCGTGTTAACACCATTAAACCTTTAAGTACATGCTTCACAAAATCCAAAGATGACTTGCGAACCACACACAACACTTAAACATAATCTAGAATATTCCATCAACACCCTAAAATCCAACAAATCCTTCACAACATCATACACCTAGAGAACATGCTCATTTTGTACACCTAGTTATCCTTCCACACATTATAGCTCATGAATCCAACCCTATGGAGCACAAAAACTTAAAAAACTCAGATTGAAGATAGATATGAACAATATAAGAACACTCCTAGATTTGCAAAACCAAAAACCACCACGGAGAAATGCAAAGCAAAACCATTTCTCCCGGACAACATTGCAACATAGTTCACACACTAGTGAACACAAATTATTTTGCTAAATGATCCAAAACCTAAAACTATGGATATAACACCTCTGGACACCTTTGATCAACATATCCAAACCACACAAGGAAATATTTAACCATGAAGAAATGCAAAGAAAAGCACCAAACACTACTTCGCTATACTAAAAACTCTTTACCACATTGTTTCCTTTATTATTCAATTTATTTCAAAAGCACTTGGAAACTAAGCACCACATAAACCATCTCAACATCAGCAACACTTTCTCAACATCTCAACCAAATAAGAGTTTGAGCATCCACAAGCACATGCTCATCAAAGCACCACTAGAGGTTGACATTGGTGATGCTACTAATGACAACTTAATGGAACTAATCAAAGTATCTCCATAGATTGACATCAATGCAACAACAAAGATACGTTGATATCAATGAAAACATAAACTTCCAAAAATCTCCCCCTTTGTCATTGATGGAAACACATGATATGAAAAAGCATCAACAATAAGAGAAACAACTCTAATCACCAACTCATATACAATTCACATTAGTGCACACTGCTCCCCCTTACACAAGCATCTATACTTTCCAACATTTTCTCTTTTATAGGACTTCTCTCCCCCTTTCTTAATATGATTTTTCAGTTAACTCTCTCTCCTCTTTTGACATCAATGGAAAAGGGCAACACATATCTTATTTTATTTGCTTCCCCTTTGACATCAATCACACATACTTTCTCTCCCCCAAGGGCGACATCGATAAGGGACATCAACTATTATGCAACTTCCTTTTCTTCTACTGCACTCTATTCTCTTCATACCTTCTCCACACACTCCCCCTTTGGATTACACAACATACTGCACCAAACAACAAATATCGTGTGCACATATCCTTTGACTTAGCTGACAAAGGAAAACACATGTATGCCACACAATGACAACACTTACTCCCCTTGAGTGCAACAACCAACAATGCCCCTACCTACTCCCCCCTAAGAGGTAGCCACCAACATTAGTCCAAAATAAGAATGAATCTTTAAATACACTAGACTGATACATAACCTTACGCATCTAATCGAAATAAGGAGGGGTAATAACCCCCAACTTCATGTAGAGATACTCAAAAGTATCCTTAGGAAGAGCTTTTGTGAATATATTTGCAACTTGATCTTTAGTAGGCACATACTCCAACTTTACCTCATTCTCTACAACCTTTTCTCTCAAAAAGTGATACCAGATTGAAATATGATTTTTCCTTGAATGCATTATGTCATGCCCCAA
>VDFB02354487.1:0-12228 GCA_007258455.2 Sequoia sempervirens
AATAAGATGTTCTTCATTCTTCTAATAATCTCCCCCTTTGTCATTTATGGCAACATGTGCCAAAATTTACAAACCTCCTATACACTATTTCCCTTTCCTCTTCACAACACTCTCTCCCCCTTTGAGATCAAGGAAAAAGGGTGGTCCAAACAATATGAAAAAAAAAGCATTTCCTAGAGGATGGCGAGCCTTGAAGCTCCTTAAGAATACCTTGCCAAGTTGTCTTACCATTCTCCCAACTCTTCTTAGCAGCTATCAACATTCTGTTCAGGGATTCCAATTCCACTAGACTTTCTTCTGCATCATCTAGAGTACCAGGAGTCAGATTTATCTTCTCCAATTTCTCTACATTTTCCAAAGAATTGGTAACTAGAGTGTACTCCATTCTTACAAGGTCACCTAGCTGACCTAATCTTCTAATGATATCTTCCTTTTGCTTTTGTAAAATAAAGAATTTGTCTCTGTGAGCAGAGATAGCATTCTAGGTTGTCTTGTCTCTATCTTTGGATGCACTGTAGGTACTAGAGACAATAGTCAACTAGGACTCAATGGAGTCCATGAGATATTTAATACTTTGAGTGGCATTCAACCACTTAATGCAGTAATAAAATACTGTATTTGCTTCAGACTCACAAGCCTACGCAACTTCTAGATTTCTTTCAACATTGGTGTGTGCTAGAGCACACTTATCATC
Organism: Sequoia sempervirens; assembly: GCA_007258455.2. Lineage (NCBI taxonomy): Eukaryota > Viridiplantae > Streptophyta > Pinopsida > Cupressales > Cupressaceae > Sequoia > Sequoia sempervirens. Next base: position 695 of record VDFB02354487.1, read on the forward strand.
AAGTGCCAAAAGTCTTTTCTCTACCAATTTCTCTTCAACCTCTTGTCTTGTCTTCTCACCAAGTCTAGAGGCATACTTCTTAAAGGAGTCCAATAGAAGTTTCATATTCTCTACTAGAGTAAGAGATGCATCCAATGATGTACCAAGGGTGGCCTCCTGCAAATCTTCGATAGCATCATCAATAAGCTTTGTTCCTTTTTGGTGTGTTTCCAAAATTTATCTTCTTCTAGATGCATGCAACACATCCCCTAACACCAACTTATGAATAGGGGAAATCTTATCCAAGTCCATGTTGCCTTGAATCATGGGGAGTTGTAGAATTTCTGAAGGAATCACCAGCTAGAACCTAATTTGTTTGGATAACAAGCCTTTCAAAACATAATCACTGGAGGAGGATTCTCCAAAGGGCCTTTGAGATTCTACAACCTTCCTTTGATCTTCTTCATTCTTCCTAACAGATTCCCCATTTCTCTCTTCTTCCTCTATTCTTTCTTTATCCTCTACCTTCTCTTCTTCTTCTACTTCCTCTTCTTCTTCTTTTCCAACTTCATCTTTGTTTCCTTCTTCTTCATTCCCTTCATCTTCATATTTATCTTTTTCTCCTTCAGCTTTATCCTTTTCACCTTCATCTTTATCATTTTCTTCTTCAACATGCTCTGGAGGGACAACACCATTCTTCTCGGGTTCAACTTCTTCAACATTCTACTTCTCTATCTCTAGAGGATTGATGCAGGAGCATCCGGTGGTGCAAGGGAAATCCTACATCACCCAAAAATATGTTTCCTTTTTGTTAGCTTTTTGTAGATGTTTTTGCATTTTTGGATACCTTTTTCGTCGAATAAGAGTTCCCAACTTTCAAAATTACATTTTTTCTTTTTGTGGTCAATTTCTATTTTTAGCAGTTTTGAATTTGAAGGCGTGAGGAGGAAAAAATTTATGGGAAGCTTCAAGATAGAAAAATAAGCACTTTGGAAAAATAATCAAGTCAAGATCATTCATGGTTTGAAATTTATTCAAGTTTCAGTTTCTACATTTTACGCTGAAAAATATTTTGAGGCTAGTTTGAGGCACTAAACAATTCTGTACGGGGCCAAAAATTGTTAGAACTAGAAAAGTGAGTTCTTAGCATGTTCTTCACTCCGAGACCTTTCCAACAGTTCAAAGGGTTCGAAAAATGGAGTCCCAGATCAAAATTTATGGCTTCCGAAAGTTGGTGCATTTTAAAAAAAATGTGCTAATTTTTGAATGTGGTTTTAAAATTTGAATTTCAATTATAATTTTTCGACGCCGACTTGCCAAAACTCATAATTTGAATGTTGTTTTTGGCTCCAAAATGAAAAGGAGTTATTTATGGGCTAGTTTCTTATTTTTGGGGTAGCTTTTTGGGGAAAGAGCGCATACTGAGAAAAAGGGAGCTTCTGTAATTTTCTATAACTATCATGTATTGCAGAACTTGAGGATTTGAGATCCTCTGCATGTAAGCATTTCATCATTCTAAATAAAATAATATTCTCTGGTTTTGTGTGTGATATTTTCTGCCTCAGGTTAGCACCCTCATCAAGGATCATTTGCAACCCCTGTATCTAGAGGGATATCTACATCATTTTTTTCCAGAGGAATTTATGTATCACCTGTACCCAAAGGAATATCTTCCTTTACCTCTGCAGAAAATTCTTCTCCTAATTTAGGTGCAGAATTGGATGGGATTACACCAAACATGCCATTATTTTCAGCCATACCCCTGATGGCTTCTGCAGTCTCTTTCCTTATCTTCTTTATCTGCTTCTTGTCCTGTGCCATCAAATCGTTTACTCTTTTCTTCATCTAGAACATCTTTGAACAAACCTTCTTCAGAGTTTCCAAATCATTCAGGGTCAAAGAGGACCCATGTTTCTCAAATGGATCATTTCTAATCTTCTCTTCCAATTCAACAACCTCTAATCTCCTTTTCATCAGGGCTTCCCACAATTTCTCAGGCACATTGTTCTTTACATAATCTCAACTATCTTCCAAAGTAATGACATACTGAATAATGGCCAAAATTAAAGTTTTCTTGTCCTCTCTACCTACTTGAGTATAATATTTTGTTGTAGGCTTCAACATATCTTCAAAATGGATCAAGGTATTAACTAGTGCTTCTAATCTGAAAGGGGAACCAGGTCTTACTAGAGAGTCCTTTTGTTCTTCCTGGTCCGGAGAAGCTTCTTCTGACACTTTTGCTTTCTTTGATTCTAGTTTGGTGTGCACATCAACACCAAAACCCTGTTCTTCATCTTCTTTTGAGGATGATACATAATGAAATATATTAGAACCAACACTAGCTTCCTTTGAAGCACCTTCACTAGAGGACATGCTTCCTCTCTTATTTCTTACCAATTTTGTTGCAGGGTTTTCCTCCTCTTCCTCTTGATCTTCGATGATGCTAAGGTTCTTTTCCCTTGTAGTATTTTCTTTCTTTCCTCTCATAACTCATGCCACCAAAGGAGTCTCTTTCCTTTTACTAGATCTTGTATTGGGTCTGGAAGGGGCTAGGCCTTTTCCTTTACCAGATGCATTAGTTCTACCTTCATTGCAGGAGCTATGGTTGGTTTTGAAGAAGCAGTCCTATCAGATCTCCTTGCTCCTAATGATTCTCCAACTACCTACTCTCCCATAGCTCTACCCTATGCAATTTCTTCATTAGAAAAGTCAACCTTCTGAAGCATTGCATCTACATTCTTTCTTGTCACAGGCTTCCTATGCTCCAAGTGAACTTCCATAGATTTTTCTGCATAGGTGCCAACTCTAGGTTCACTAGCATCTTTCATACTTTTCAACAAAACTTGTAAATAGCCTTTGGATTCAACCTCTATAATATCATAGCCCAAAGGTTGAATACAGATAATTCGGGGTTCAATAGCTTCAATTATGCACTCATCAGAGGAGACATGAAAAATGATATCATTCTTCTATTTCTCAACAACTTTTTTTGGAATTCTTTCTCTTTCATTCATGTTGCTCTTGAACACAACAAAAAATATTGTCAGAGCATTATCTCGAGCCTTCAAATCACCCAAACTATGCATATAGTCAAAGATTTGATGTGCAACTAGTCTAGATGTATCCCAAAACACCACATCATCTCTTCTGGGAAGTCTCCTAAGGAAATACAATAGTAAACAAACAATCAATGAGCCAAATTTAAATGCATACTTCTTCTCCCTTGTCATCTTCAGATTCTCAAGCAACTATTGTCGAAGAAGTTCACACAAATCATAATCTACACCATTAGCTGCCATATCATATCTGGTGTAAATTATTGTAGCAAATAAAAATTTATCTCTATTAGTGGAGTAGATCTTGTGACCGATCATTATTGTAGCATGCTTTACAGTAGGATTAGTGATATGATTTGTAGCAAGTGCCCTCTTTTCATATGTAGCACTGGTGAGTTCCATCACCACTTCATTCTTCACAGATTTCAACACTGGTACCAGTTCAGTGTCACAAAGTTTGGTAACTTCTTTAAGTGCTTCCTTAGTTATAAGATGAGGTCTGTCAGTCCACAAGAACTTGTCATGCATTATGCTAAGAGCTGGTTTTACATACTTATCATGAACAGTGGAGCTGAAATTAGGAAAGTAATTCCATTGATCCAGCTTCTTCACAACAATATTTGAATACTCAATTTTAACCAAGAAATCATCCCCATTAAGCTCATTCTCCCATATGTCTATCAATTTACTATGATTATATTCCTCAATCTTAACTCAAATATACATCCTAGTGTCTTCAGTAGGCATAACTCCATGAGGAATCGATAAGAAGGCACCTAGAGGGTTGTCTTCAAAAACCTTCATAGAATATTTTTCTTATAGGATGGTCTAGGTCTTTCTGACACATTAACGGCTATAGCAGTTTCCATTTTCAAAATTAGAGCTCAAATGATTTCAAAAAGATAATTCTCACAAACCCACAACAACATAGAAAAGTGTTCTACAATTTGTGCACATACGCCCCACTGGAGGCAGGGACCCTTTTTTTTTCTTTTGCATCTTTGCATCTTGGCTTTGTCAAATTTTTAGTTTTTCTCTTCTTGGGAGGCTATTTTGAGATTTAGTCTAGACTTGCTTTGATGAAGACAATATTTTGAATCATCTTGAGGGTCTAGGAGAAATCCACCTATCATGGATTTTGGAAATGGGGATTTTGAAGTGAATTTTCAATGTTATATGTAAATATTTTTGTATCCATGGATAGAGGACAAAAAATTAGGTGGGGTTGCTTTTTGAATTTTTGAGGAAATACTTCTAGAAGAAGTTATGGGGTTTTGGGGATTTTTGACCTATCATGGATTTTGGAAAATCCTTGCCCTAGTGTAGTTTTCCCTAAAGGAAAGTCACATTTCAAATAATCCTAGGTACCTTGGATTTTCCATGGGAGAATTCTAGGAGCCTCGGATTTTCCCTAAGGATTAAAAATGGGCGAATTCTAGGTACCTCAAATTTTCCCTAAGAATTAAACCTGGGAGAATCCAAGCTACCTCATATTTTTCTAGAGAACTAAACTTGGGAAAATCCTAGCCCTAACGGATTTTCCCGAAATCCACGACAGATCAAAATTCCCAAAATTTCCATTTTCAAAAAATCCAAGACCCATCAAAATCCCAAAATTTTCCAAAATGGAACTTTTTCCTAAAAAAGATTTTTTTTCAAAATGGATATTTATCCTAAATGCAATTTTTTCCTCAAAACAAATAAAATTCCAAAATTGGAAATTTTTCTTTGAAATTTTAAAATGTTCTAAAATGAAAAAATTCTTTTGAAAATGGATTTTTTTGAAAATAAAATTTCAAAAAATGGAAAGTTTTTTCTTGAAAGGTGAAAATTTTATTCAAGTTCAATTTGAATATTTTATGGATGGGAATTTTTAACATGTGAGCTACTAATGACGATATCTATTTTTTAGGATTAAATAAATCAAAAGGGGGACTTGCATATGGATTTGTGCCAAGAGGGAAATCTGAAAGAGTTCAACTCAAATATTAAATGTGGGGCTTGCATAATAATCTATGTCCAAACTGTCTACAATTAGAAGGGATTTTTAGAATATATTTGCACCATGTGATGTTGTTTGCTTTCTCCAATGAGGATTGTTATCAAAGTCAAGTTGGCAGAATATTATTTTCTCATTGTTCCATGATGTAACTACTTTTATGCAATTGGATGATGATGTATCTGGATGCAAAAACCTTAATGTAACTGTTGGATGCTTCTAGAAGTGCAATTTATGCCATTGGATTGAATTAATCCTGGTTGTTAAAAGTATAATATTAAATCTAGAAAAGGCTAGTGCCTTCTCATTTGTAAGGGGTTAGATTTCAGGGGTTAGAAGGCTAGAATTGGCAAGTAGATTTCAGAAATTAGCTGTAGGAGAGAAGAGAGAGTTGAAATCTATTATGTAATTTTTGGAGTTAATGCAAATGGGTTGTTGATTTGGCAAACATTGTGTTCAACTTCAACATTTTATGGTTTCTTGTTCTTGATTCTCAATGTTAGATGTTAGATTTCAATTCTTTTGTAATGATAGTGAAATGTGAATGATGTTTGATCGATCTTTGGTCCATACTCTTAGAAATTTTTTGATTGTAGGTTGTTGTGTAAAGTTAGTCTGGACCCTATTTTGTGCTAAGTTCAACTATGAATTCTTGTTTACATTGTGCTAGTTATTGGGTATGTGAATAAATGTTCATAGTCTAAAAATCTTCAGTTTCCTTAGAAGATTACACCCATTTTGTGTAGTTGCAGGCCTGTCCTTGAACAAGCAAAGATTAGTTTTATTAGGGATCTATCCATTTGTAGCATTCATCATTGTTGTGATTGATCTTAGGTGTTAGTTTAGATATCTCTCAATCCATTATCTCTTTTGATATTTCTTTATAACTGGGTTAGTTTTAGGGTTGAAAGCGTCACCAAATTGCTACATTTGATGATAAATATACTTTTAGCATTGTTCATTTGTAAGGCCCCTTTGTGGAAAACCAACATTTTAACATTATCTCTGAGCTGTTTCATTGCATTGTCAAGACTTGACATTAGAGACCTTGGGGTTATCTCTTGAGGCTTGTTGATAGAGATTTACCTTTCAAGAGAGATAGGATATTATATTAAATCTGAGTTGTTGTGGTGCATAAAATACCATCAACGGATTGGTGGTAGAAGGAGGGAATGAACGAAGGTGACATAGCTGAAGTTGAATGAGCCTTCATGTTGAAAATCTGAGATATGATAGATCTCTAAATCTGAGAGTACAAGTTTTGAGTCAAGATGGAAAAGCAGTCTTATGTTTTTCATGATGGAAACAATCTTCAAATTGAATTTCCTCAACTTTGTGAGTCTCTGAATAAGAGATTGGATCTCTAGAATGGTAAGGGTTTGCATCACTATGCATTATTAGACTAGTACAAAATCCACAATACCACTAAGCATAATGAGTTTGAATGCTTAACCCTTTTGGAAAAAATCAAAAGGATTTTGCAAAGGGATATTTTCATGCATAACCTACCTGAACCGCTAGCCTCCACAGATTTAGAGTTTGTTGATGTTGTTGTTGAGGCATTCACAAAGATAGTTAAAGATCAGCTCAGTAGTGGTAGGTGTTTACAAGATTTCATCTCATCTAAATGGTGCAAAATTCATAATATGTCCCATTCAGAATTCACTTGTGGTTTGTGTGTGGACATTATCATTAAAGTTGGGAGATATCTGAAGTGGAAAGAATAGTCTATGGAGAAGTCAGTGAATTATGGATCTAAAGAATGTGTAGTGGGTGTTGAGCCAGCCACAAATGAAGTAGCATCCCAAAAGGAAGAGTTTGAAATATCCAAGGCAATAAAGGTAACTGATGAATATTCAAGTGAGGAACAACCTATAAACAAAAAGGGTGTTGGCCTTACAGAAGCTAACCAAGAGTTTGAAATGGAAAATATAGTCGAGGATGGCTCACAGGAGGAAGAAGTGATAAGTTAAATTTCCTCTATTCATGATGAAGATCTAATAAAAACTAGATACAATGGGTTTGTGGCAAGATTTTTAAAGGATTGTTCAAGCCTAGGATACAAAGTTTTCCTGGAAGAATTGTTGCTACCAACTTGGTGTAGGATACATGAAGAGGAGCATTTTGAATTCTCCTATTTCTAGTGGCAACCAACCTTAAAGGAGGTGGAAGAACAAGTATAGTTATCACAACATTCAGGGGCTGCACAAAATAAGTCTCTGATAGAAGGATTTCAACAAGTTGTTGATGAATGTCTTGAAGAGCATGAGGGAGCACTTAATGGAGGAGTCAATATTCCGAATGGCCACAATCAAGAATCTGAACCAATGCCAATAGAAGATGAATTTAGGGAGTCTTTTCATTTATCAATTTTTTTTTTCCTCTATCTATTGATGAATTGAGCAATGGAAATTCACAAACTTTATGAATTAATGATGAGATAGCTAATGTGGTTCATATGGATGTGCAAAAAACCTTGAATGATGTTGAAAATAGTAATATTACAGTCATAATTGATGGGCTTGATCACATAGTTGTGGGTGAAAGTGTGCTTGAAGATCAATTTGTGATGCTTCCTAATGAACATCTTGTTGATAAATTTGTTGTACAAGACAATGCTTCTGCACTTTCATCGTTGATCCCCCGTGAAGAAACACAAATAGGTGAAATGTTTCATGTTGTTAATTCTAAGTTTGTTCATTCTGAATTTCACCTAGAACTTCTTACTAATGAATCTGACTCTATTTTGCATGTTTTGAGTGTGAGAGGAATACTGCACCATTAGTGGAGACCACCTGACAACATGGATATTAGCTACTCACGATTGGAAGACGATAAACAAAACATTTAGTTTGAACAAGCATCACACTAGGTTTTTTCTTTCCTTACTATGAATTATGAAGCTTATCAATTTGATTATGGGAGTTTGGGGAAGACAACTTGCATATTGGTTGACTGTTGGAAAATGTGCCTCAATCTTACTGGCATGTAAACTCCTGAAAGAGAAAAGTTAGTGAGACCCTCTGGAAGTGTTACTGACTAGCAGTTGTGTTCTAAACATTTGAAGTGCTTAGGTCACTAAGACTTTGGTTCTGTCTTGCCGGCGGGAGTCATTGGTAAGACATGTCGATTTCTATGAAGCTTCAGAGTGACTCATTCCGATAGAGTATGTCTCGCCGAGGTTTTACACATTGGCGACGAATGTCATCGGGGAGACGGTATGAACTTCGAGGTGACTCATTCCAATAGCGCTAGTCTTGGCGATAGGTTGGCTCCTGGTGATCGTCGGAAAGACTCTTGGCTGGCGGGTTTGCATTCAGTAAGAACTCTTGCCGATGGATGTGGTCTCGCCGATAGGCTAGTGCATTCGATATGACCTCTTGGCGATAGCCTTCCTCTCTCCGATGGGTATGAACATCGGTATGACCTCTCGCCGATAGCGATGGTCTTGCCGATAGAGCTACATGAGTTGAACATCGGTGTGAAGTCTTAGCAATAGTGATGGTCTGGCCGATGGTTCTGCAGTGGATATCGATGTGATGTCTCAGCAATAGAGTGAGTCTGGGCGACAGGTTTGAACTCGATAAGACTCTTGGTGATAGTGAAACTGTTGCCGATAGATTTGTTCAAGATGGGTTTGTGTTCGGTATGATGTCTCACCGATAGCGGTGGTCATGTCGATGGTTCTATGATTGGGAATTGTGGCATCGGGGAGACATGACTTAGTGTCTCATCGACATGCAACACAGTTTGAACGCCTTGAATGAATGTCTATCCTATGTGGTCTATTTTCGACCAAACAGAGAAGCTAAATGTGAACCACTAGTAGTTGGACTATTGCGACTGTTCCTATGAGGGAGATGAACAAAATGTGAGGAAAAATGACTATGTTGGGGCAATGGCGGATGATGGTGAATAGTTCGATGAGTGACAGTGTTGTTCGATTGAATACAAATTGATCTGTGTAAGTTCGTTGGATGTTTTTGAGAGAATTTCTGTACAAGGTTGATCAAGGAAATGTTGCTGTTGTAAATTGACATCAGAAAGTTAAGTCTGAACTTTGTATGTAATTTTATTTACTGTAATACAAAGAGGATTTTCTTGGTGTGGTGGGTTTTTCTCCCGTAAGGGTTTTCCCACCTAAATTTGGTGTCCAAATTGTGTATGTTCATTTATTTGTTTTGATATTCCTTCAAGGTATCTTAATTGGACCTGTGAATTGAAAATTTAAAGTCACCTCTACATTCTTCCCTCGAAGCCTTTGACGTTAGAGCTCTTTTCATGCCTAAGCTTTACATGATCATGGTCCTAATCAGTTACCTCAGTTGTTAATCATTCTTGATTATAATGTAGAGTTTGAATGTTCCATTGTTGAGGTTTACTTTGCTAAATATAAGGATGAATTTGCATTCTTGAGGACTGTTACTATCACCTTATTGCTTGTCCATGCATTGATGAGCCGAATAGGGGAGGGTCTCAGTTTTCCTTGTTTGATTATGAGTCACTTTGAGTCTCTTTGTACATAATGCTGATTTGAATAAATGCAATTTAATCTACTTTCTTTTGCTTTTGGTTCTTTTTGGTCACTTTAGATTGCTTTAATAGGATTAGTTTGCTTTGGTTAGTTTAGATTGATTTTCCTTGCTTTTTGTTTTCTTTTGTGGGTTTTGGTTTGGTTGTTTCTTTGCTTCTCCGACTTGGGTTTCTCTATTTTCTTGTTGGAGAAGTGTCTTTCTTGCACAATAATTATTCATTATCTAGGACAATTCTGAGTATTTCATTGATGGACTTTAATCATGTGTCTTGAATGGATGGTCAAAATCTTTTGTTAAGTGTCAAGTGGTCTGAATGTTTGATTTAAAGAGGATGGGTCATTGGTTTGATTTGAACCTAAAGTATTCTAAAATCTTACATATTTCATACATCTTAAGAATGTTGAGGTTGCAATAGGGTCCTTGTGAGATCTTGTTAGGTGAAAAATTCTAAATTTTTGCTTCAGTGCCACTGTGATTCTCAGCCTTGAGTGTGAGCTTTAATGCTTACAAGTTAAAGTAAAATAGGTTAAAAGAATATCAAAAGAAAGAAAAAGAAAATATTGAAAATCAAAAGCAAGAATTCAACTTATCAGGAGGATCCAAATATCTCTACTCGGACTATGGACACCTGGTTGGTAGTAGAGCTATGTTCGAGAGAATCATAGCGATAACCTCATCAGGGCTATGGATGCCTGACTGGCAGTGAGGCTCTATCTAAGTTTCTTTTGAAGTTAGAATCATTTACATAGCCTAACATTACTGAGCTTGGTTTCTATAGTAGCTTAAGGAGGGAAATGAACTCACTTGCACACACTTGGATTTTCAGTTTATGGAAGGTTCAGTCTACCTTTGGTTCTGATTCTTTAATCTTTCATTTTGATTTGTTTGCCTAATATGGAGATCAAAACCAAATATTTTGGGTTCATGATTCTTCTTCACCATCAAAATGCTTTGGAGAATTTCCCCAATAGAGTCACCATTTGTTGTGCAATTTTTGCACACGTGCCCCACTAGAGGCGAAGACCCTCTTTTTTTTTCTTTTGCATCTCCACATCTTGGCTTGGTCAAACTTTCAGTTTTTCTCTTCTTGGGAGGCTATTTTGAGATTTAGTCTAGACTTGATTTGATGAAGACAATATTTGAGGCATCTTGAGGGTATAGTAGAAATCCACCTATCATGGATTTTGGAAATGATGATTTTGAGGTGAATTTTCAACATTATATGTAAATATTTTTTGCATCCATGGATAGAGGATGAAAAATTAGGTGTGGTTGCTTTTTGAATTTTTTGAAAATTCCTTCTAGAAAAAGAGTTATGGGGTTGTGGGGATTTTGACCTATCATGGATTTCATAAAATCCTTGCCTTGGCAGATTTTCCCGAAAAAATCAAATTTTGGAAAATCCTTGTCCTCAGGGATTCCCTTAAAACTAATTTTTAGGTGAATTTTGGATATCATTTGTAAATATTTCTTGCACCTATGGATGGACAATGAAAAATTAGTCCAGGTTGTTTTTGAACTTTTCAAAATTTCCTTCTAGAAAAAAGTTATGGATTTTGGGGAATTTTGACCTGCCATGGATTTTGGAAAATTCTAGCTACCTCAGATTTTCCCTAGGAGAATGCTAGCTACCTTAGATTTTCCCTGGGAGAATTCTAGCTACCTCAAATTTTCCTTGGGAGAATTCTAGCTACTTCAGATTTTCCTTGGGAGAATTCTAGCTACCTCAGATTTTCCCTAGGAGAATTCTAGGTACCTCAGATTTTCCCTAAGGATTAAACATGGGAGAATTCTAGGTACCTTGAATTTTCCCTGAGGATTAAACCTGGGAGAATCCAAGCTACATTGGATTTTCTCGAAGAATCGAACATGGGAAAATACTAGCCCTGGTGGATTTTTCCGAAATCCATGATAGATTGAAATTCCTGAAATTTCCATTTTCGAAAAATCCAAAACCCATCAAAA
>VDFB02354488.1:0-48092 GCA_007258455.2 Sequoia sempervirens
ATGACGAATGAGCCTCTCCATCCGCCTGAATGAAACCATCCTCAGATTACTGTCTCGAATAGCCTTGATGACATGAGGTCTCCCAACAACCTTAAACTTCATCTCCATATCTCACAAATTGAGTGTGAACTCACCCAAATCGTGCAACCATGCCATCCCTAACACCACATCAGTATCTCCCATATTAACAACATAGAATTCAGTCTTGAATTCATAGTTGTTTAGTCGCATCGGAAGATCAGTAATCTTTCGGTCACATTTGAGGGTGTACCCATCCGCCACCTTGACTCGGATACCCTCAAACTCCTCTGTCTGAATACCATGTCTCTCTACCAACCGTGCATCAATGAAATTATGTGTGGCACCCGTGTCCAATAACGTGATCACCTTCTGACTTGCTAGAAGCCCGCGAAGCCTAAATGACCCATCTCTCTGAAGGCTAGTCAAGTGTGCTTCCTGTAGCTTCCTTCCTCCTTCATTTTCATCCTCATTTTCGGACCTGTCATCATCTGAATGCTTGGAATCAGCTTGCTGGTCTGACAGATCAGATTGCTCTTCGCCCTCATAAAACCATTCCATCTTATTGTTTTTGACCTTAGGACGAAGTGGGCATACATGTTTTTCATCGTAGGGTGCCTTGCACCAGAAACACAACTTTTTCTTCCGCAAATCATTCAATGTTTCTCTATCAAAGGGTGGTGCATTCTGTCTCTTAGGATCCAGTTGATCCTTCCTTCTGTCAAAGGGCCTATTTCTGTCAAAAGACCTATTTGGCCTCGTGTAGGGTGTCGAACCTGAAGTGAACTTGCTGCGAGGTGCTGCAAGCTCCATGTTTCGTGCCTTCCTCATGGCCTCCTGAAGGGTAGGAGGGTCAAAATCCTTGACCCAACCTCTCATAGGCTCTGTCAAACCCTCGACAAAGAGTATAATGAGTCTCCGTTCTGAAATGCCTGTCACCATGACTGCCACTCTCTAAAACTCACCAATATAAGAATCCAAACTCCCTGTCTGCCTGAGCTGAGCTAGCTCTCTAAAGTAGAGTTCTGGATCTTTCTTATCAAAATGCTCTATGAGTCTGCTAGTGAAGTCCTGGTAGGTAGTAATTGCATGATGGCCAAGTGTGTACATGCCGTGATGCCACCAATCATGCGCTAGTCCATCAAGAGCAAGGTAGCAAACTTAATGGCCTCATCCTCCTGCATAGGTCTCAGTGATAGATAGTTGTCCAGTTTCTGGACCCAAGACCTCGCTGACGTCTTATCAGACCCATCAAAATATGGCAAGGTGATCTTGCTAACTGCATACTGCAAATCCCTATTCACCTATGGCAGTGGCTGCTGATGCTGAGGAGCTCTACGGTCAAATCTGCCTCCTCCTCTAGGTTTATGAACATCCATAAACTCATGAAAAGATAATGCCTGCCTGATCTTAGGTGCCAATGATAGGTACTCACCGTGAAACCTCGTCACATCTGCTACTGACATGCCATTATGTGACTGAAACTCCTGATGTTGCCCCTGCTGCTCTGCTCCCAGAGTCAGAGGTGGGGTCTCTCTGGGTAAGAATGTAGGCTGTCCAGGCCTACGCTCATGATAGATCAGTGATGGCTGTTGTGGTGCTGATGCCAAAGGCTAGTCCACCCCTACAGTCCTACTCGACTATTCGATCTGAATATAGTGTGGCTGTGATGGAGTACACTGCCTAATAGTGCCCATCAACTAGGACATCATGTCCATCATGTTATCATGCCTGCGTCTGAACTCCTCATCAGTAATGTCGCCCTCTGCATGTGCTTTCCCTGAATCCCTAAGTGTCTCTGTAGGAATCTCACGGTCTGCCATCAGGGTTGCAACACTGTTCTCGCTGCTGTTGGAGCTAGATCTGTGAATACCCAACACTCCTGACGCTGTCTCACCTTCAGGAATAGGTGGACCTGTCCAATCCTCGGCTCTACCTGTTCCTGTACCCTTGGTATAATGAATGATGTCTCTACTCATGAAAAAACAACCAAAAAGCACTCTGTATTCTGAAAAAGCAACTGAAAAAGCACAGGATGGCAAGAAATCTGTGCTCTGATACCACTGTAAAAATCCAGGTGATTCTCAACCCCGAAACCCTAACTGAGAATATTGATTTTTGCAAGTTTTGTATTTTTTGGTGTTTTTGAGGTTTTTTGCATAAAAAGCAAGAAGCTGCGATTTGCTTAATTAAATGCTCAAAATTCATAAAAAATTCCTAATGCGATTAAAATGCTTGGAAAGTACTCTGAACATATAGGCGCATGTATTTATTGAGTTTTTCAGAGCTTTTACAATATCAAAACTAAACAAATGAATGAAATATGTTTTTATTTCTATGGAACCTGATTTACTTGCAGCCTTCAAAAGATAGAAAGAAATGTACAGCCCAAGCCAGAGGTTGAACTCCAGTCTCCAGAAACCACGCCTAAGCTTCAGAATATGAAGGCGCCCCTATTGCAACAAACTAAAAACCCCAAAGATGAAGACGTATTCTCAAATGGAAAAGTACGACCTTGCTGGTTCCAAACTGTACGGCCTAGCAGCAGCTCTTAATATTGTACGGCCTCAAAGAATACTCTGCCAGATCACTGTTCCACAATCTCAAATGGTGCGCCACTAATAACTAATGGAAAAACCCTGAATCTCCTTCCTGAAATCGATTCAATATGATCAACTGCAACTTCTGAATGAAGCCACCAAGTAGACAATCTTCAACTGGTATTGCACAGTCTCAGTATGCCAGATTTTGAAGAGGTATCGTTCTCCAAAATCGTTCGTCTGCTGAAACCCTAGGTTTTGCAAACTTCAATGCTCAGAGCAAATAGAAGACAAATTGAATAATCAAATCATAAGAGTTCGATTTGTCTTTAGCTGTGAATATATAGCTCTCTTGAAAAATTCGACCAAACCCTTCTTTTTAATAATCATTTAAATAAATGATTTTATTTGCCTGTTTGGACTTAGGAGAAATATATTAATAATAGGCGCCTTCTTTATTAATGAATAAACATTCATTCATTAAATTGATTATTCCACTTTATTATAAAGTATTAGAAATACTTTATAATACGCCAAAACCATTAATATTTAAATAATTAATAAAGTGACTTTAATATAAAGTCAAAAACATTAATTATTTATTAAACCATTAATTACTCCGTTATTTCTCCATCTGACCAACACACTGATGAACTGGGTCAAATCTGAGCTAAACAGCTGAGCCAGGTGCCCTGCCCAAAATAGCAGCTTCCGCCTGTCCAACTTTCTAAAAATAGAAAGTCTCTGAAAAACCACTCTGAAGGATTCTGCGAAGGCCCAACCTGAAACAACTGCAACAGTGAAGCTCCAGAACACTGGGTAACTGCCTCAATTGATCCTCTGCACACATCTGTCAGCCTACGAGGATCGAAATAATAGGCTAACCACATATCCAGCTGCGCTGACTAGGATGGGGACATCACAGAAATTCATCAATCTTGTGCCCATCAAAAATCCTCACCTTGAAGGCCTCGGCGAAGTGTGGAAGACTTTAAAATCCATTCCTCATCGCAGACGTCCAATACCCAGAAGAAAATTTCCTTCAAAAGGCGTCGAATTCATGGGTCTACAAACGAAGGGGTTCATTTAATTTTTGAATTTAAAACCTTAGAAAAATATTTTTCACCAAATTTAATCTGTTTCTTCATCCTTGGGCGTACTTTCTTGCTCTGACTTGAAATTTTCCAATCAACCCTGTGAAGCTGGCATCCTCTGACTTCATCCATTAGCAATTTTACTCATGCTTCAGGAAAATTTCACATCTCCACAAGACTTAGGCATTTTTCCTAGAGGGAGGTGGAATTTTGTTAACACTTAGAAAAATATTTAAACTCCATCAATATTAAGCATCAAGGAAGAATTTTCCTTACAAAATTTTCATTCACTTCAATCACTTTGCCTGTGGTGAGGAAAATTCTTAACTCACTTAGCACAATTTTCTCCAATGCCTTGGGCGCATTTTGGATGTCATGAGGGATATTTTTAATTTCAATGCCTAGCACTTATCTCTCCCTTGGGCGCATTTCACACTTGAAGAGGATATTTATTTCCACGCCTAGCAATATTCATCAACTTCACCTTTACTTAACCACTTTTCAACTCAAATTCACTCTTTACTTGGTGCATTCAAAGGTTGGAGAGGAAAGTCAACATTTTTTTTTTTGTCTTCATCCTTATTTAGGCGCATTTTACCCCTTGAGGAGGATGGGCGCATTTTAGGTATGTAGGAGGATAAACTTGCAACGCCATCTTTGACCCCTTTGACTTTGTAATGCCCATAATTTTACACTAGGGCAAAAGCTCAACTAACAATTTTTTTATTATTTTTTTTCTAACCAAGCTAATGTTAACACTAATATTGTTTACAACAATAATGTTATGGAGTATTTATTTAACCATCGTAAGGACTATAATTCTAATAAATTAGCCATATCACTGCTTGACATTTGTTTTAGTACTACTCTTAGTTATTGCTTTTATCATCGTTACTAAGTCTACTATCGATACCCTTAATATTTCAAATAAGGTGATTATTGATGTTAGCACTCCATTAAACCGTAAGGGTAAGATAAATTATTATTGTTTTATAAATGTCAACTATTTGAGTTTATATATATATCTTCTTTAAGCACAAAAAAAAAAAAAAAATAAATAAATCCATTTATTTTAAAGAGTAATTTAAAATTTTGATAATAATGATTATCTTTCATAGATTAATAATTTATTTATTATATCCATATTTTATATATTAATTATATTATTTTAAAAAGGAACCTAAAATAACAAAGGTAATCCTTCTTTAGAAAATGTCTTAGTTCCTAACCTTTATTATTTATTTACACATGCTCTTGTTCTATTTAATAAGATCTTCCCTCTTATTATTATTTTTATATTCTTTAAAAAGAGTGAGAATGTATTCCCTCATCCTTTATAAAAGGGATCTTTCTAGTATGAGGATTACGTGGAGCCTAAAATTCAAGGTCAGATGCTATTAGAAATATAAACGCAACTCTTTCTCTTTCTTTTGAATCGTCATTACTCATACACACATATATTCTACTGCTACAACAATAAATTAAACCCAACAAGGAGTGTCATGCCGTGCTATGTTGAGCTATACATTTTATTGTCGTTTTAATTAGTTGAACAATATGCCCACCACTCAGATCGAATCCATAGCATCCGCTTATAATCAAACTGAAGTTCTTGACTTAGCCTAATACACTTCCCCCTAGTTTTTGGATTCACTTACGACAGTGAGTCTGCTCGAGTCCTGAATGAGTATCAGTTACCATTTTTATTGGCCAATACGCATCCATGCATACGACATAGAGGTGGGGATCTCGAGCAGGAATACCATAACACTTATGTGATGTGTTGTATCACCTGTAAGATTGATGGTATTTATTTTAAACGGTCAAGATACTCGCCTTGGGATTTAAAACGTGAGTCAAGCCAATCTATGATCCAAACGTAAAATCAGAGAAAAGATTAAAGTGCACTTTCAGTCTGTTGTTTCATGGATTTTATCCTTATTGAAAAGACATTAGCTGACACCCTGCCCACAATCCGACGTCCAAGTACTATGTTTCATCCACTCATCACGGTGCCTAGAAAGAAGAGAGACGAACACCTAAGTTTTTTCTTTGTTCCCTTCGCATCATAGGCAACAACATCAATAATGATGCTTCTTCCCCGTTAGTACAAATTGCGAGGCATTCTAATTCTATCTCTATTCATGCTACTTATGCACGTAAAACCATTCCCTCCTATTGAGCTGGCAATGTTGGCTCAAGGACAATTTGTGAGGGTTGTCCCATGCAATGGCAACTTCTAGCAGTTTCCCCAAGGATAGCACCCGTGACAACCTCTACAAGATTTGAGACAATGACCAAACCTAGAGGTGCGCAGTTGTCATTACTCTTCTGGCATCAGATTCAGACTTATTCCTCCCGTCACATCACGACTGCAAGGCATGGAAAGTGGAAGACATGAGCCCTCAAGATTGGTCTGGCAACCCTCTTTCAACATTGGCAAGGAGTCAATGACATAGTGCTCGAACATATAGATTGATCCTCATTCATTGCACAACCCTTCACATTTATTTAAACACCCAAGCAAGGTAACAGTTTGCCAATAATTCAGAGACATTGAAATCTTCAGTGGGTTTCTCAGGAAAAGCTCATGGAGGACCAGGAAAATGGATGTGACTACTACATCAGCCAACGAATGAAGGTCGCAGTGCCTGCACAGGTGTTGTTATTATTCTTTGTTTTCTTATTTATCTATATCCTTCTACCCATCAATCAAAGAATACTAATTACAGTCAACTCCTTCCATCTGCATATTGCAGGCGAAAGATCACAGGATCATCTATTGCTATATGAGGATTAAAATATGACTACAAACAGAAAAGAGTTTAAAGAAAACTCACCTATTCATAAAGGCGTTAAAATGATCTACCTCTCATTCAGTCTGACCACTCTCAAGGCAGTCGTTTCATCAAAAGAGAATGTTATTGTTTGGACAGTCGTTTCATCAAATGAGAATGTTATTGTTTGGAAAAAAGTTTAGATCATTATAGTAAAGAGAAAATAAATAGAAGCTGAAACTATTATATGCAGTGATATAAATATTAGTAAATGTACAGTCGTATTTAGTCTGGGTATGTTGTAATCTCCAGATCCTCAGTTATATGATTTGGAATAGACTGCTCTTCAAAATACACCAACAATGCTATAACCCTGTACAAAGCTACTTGTATGAATTCGTATGCTTATATTAGAAACAGTCTTACGTTTTGGTTTCTTTATGTTTCTAGACTCTCGTCCTATCAGTAGTAATAGATATATATTTCCTTATTTTTCTTGCAGACATGCCCAGGAGTTTTTAAGACTATAAAACATTGCCTGGAGTTCTCATATGTTGTATTTAAACCTATGGAATAATGTCTTCAGCCTTTCAATTTTCTAGTTATTTATGCATCCTCTACTTAGATATGAGTGACTACACGTGTATATTCACATGACATAACCTTCAAAGTTTCTTTATGATTTATGTAACAAAGATAATCTTTAAAATCATAGTAACAAATAAACAACCGCTACTAACTGAATGCCCACTAACTAGCTCAAAACATTTCAAGCATATTTTACTTATCTTACACTCAGAAAAATCATAGGGGAGATGCATAACATTGTGCCTCTTTGTATTACACATAAGCAGAGATAGACTACTTCCTTCTAAACTACATATTCTTTGCTTTGATTTTCTTTTAACAGTAATAAAATAACATTTTTTTTATTTTTAAATTATCTATTATTTTCTTTTCTTTTCTTTCTTGTGCAATAGAAGGTGATTTTATCTCCTTCTCCTTACACACTTTAACCAGATATGACAATACAGAGTAGAGAAAAACTATATTTATTTATTTAAAATAAAATAATGCTTAAATTGATACTTCATTCAGTCATACTAAGTTTATACAAGAAGTTGAATACACATTCATATGCATACACATTTATGCCATATTTCTTTTCATAGGACAGTATAATGCAATCTTTAAACTTAGAATACGCACTATATTTTTCTTACCATGTAAGCATAGATATTCTTTAAAAAATAAAGGATGTACCTAATCCCATTCAACAACACGAAAACTATAACTATACAGTTATGTGATTAAAATATGATATATATATTATCCTTCCTTAAAAAAAATGAATACAAAGGTAGGAACTTTATTTTTCAGATCTCACATTCATTCTTTCAAAATGAGACACATACTTTCTTAAGTAAAAGAATAATGAAAAATACATTTAACAAGTAATAGTTTGACTCCCATGTATAGAGTTACAAGCTCATACAAAATATACACCACTTCCATACGTATACACTTTTATCCCATCTCTACCAATATAGGTAGTTATATTTTTGTGAGGTTACCTTCACCTCGTAGACATAATGATGACATAATAGGTGACCCTCCCCAGGCTAGAAGTGTCTTCATAAAATTTTCCAACCTACACAAAACACAAACATATTCTCCGTAGCCATGGTAGTGCTCACCTCCCAACCTTTGGTTGGAAAACCAACCACCCTCGAGCTAGGAGGCAACCGAGGGAACCGGGTACAAACAAAACCAAGCAAAACAATATTTACACCCACATAATACACACAAGATTATTTTCACACCCATCAAGGGATTTTCACATAACTTTAGGTTTCCATCAAGAATCCAAGGTGAGGGATGTAGGGTGGACTACGCACTCCATATGGGGACTTATAATAATAGTAACATGAACAAGTCAATATCATACTCCCATCATTTCACATGCAACCCTTCTTTAATATCTTCTCTTTCTCCAAAACCCATACCACCAAAACCATTTCACAAATTACATATGGGTACTCATACTCTTTTTTGAGCCTCTCCTTTCAAGGAGGAATTAAACTTCCCCATGGAGGTTCCTACCCCATACCATCCCCAACAAGGGATGCTCTTCCCAACTTGGGTGAGCCTATCCCTACACAACCCTTTTTCCCATAACACATAATACATCAAAAACACAAGAAGATATGCTCCAAGAGAAATTTGAAATAAACATACAAAGCAAACACAATAGATAAAGTTTCAAGCACATCTTTTCACCTACACATATAATCTTTCACATACAAACATGAAGAAGAAGAAACAAAAGTGGTGAATCTACCTTAAAACCAAGCTCAAGGAAGGATGGGTTGAGGATCCACACAACTCCTCTTCTTCCAAGCTTTTTCTTCAAACTCCTCACTCCCCCAAAATTCAACCAAAATCAAGAATGCAAAAGAATCCCCTAACCCTTGTTTTGAGTTTGCTTTATAGAAACTCAAGTTTTAATTCATTTGAATAGGGAGCTGACATTTGTCAACCTTCCATTCACCCTCCCAGGCACACTCACCCATGTGTTCTCACACATGTGTGAGGACTTGGGAGACTTCCAAGACAACATGGAGAAGTGGGATTGGAAAGGGACTAGTCCCCATCCCACTTCCCAAACCTTATTTTCGCCAAACATCTTTAAGGCCTCAAAAAGAGTGCCCAATCTTGAGATTGACCCATGATTTTGAGCTAAAAAGGTACCTAACCCATAGGTACCTGCCCTAGGGACCTTAAACCCATAAAAACACTTAAAAAGTATCACTTTTCAATCCCCAAAAAGTGCCTAAAAGTTCAAATCCGAGTTTGTCCACTTGGATGGACAACTCACCTCCTGGATGGACTGACGTGGCCATAAAAACCAAATTAAAAACATTCACAAATAACATCAATAATTACATGATGGAACTCTAGTCCCTTTATATGGACTTTAGCTCGGTTTCACTGGTTAATTTACATAGGGTTCCCAAGAGTCACCTCCAATTTCCATTGGCCATGGAAAGTGTACCTGCACACTTAATGCACACATTAATACATCCAAGTAAATCATATTCATATAAAAATCAAACCATTACATTTACACAAGATTCATAATTCACATAGCATAAAGATCCAATAACATAATTGAAAAATCATTAGCCACCTATCTTATCCCCTTTTCATTAACCATAACTTTCATACTCATCCAATTGGCATGCTTGGTTCCCACCATTGGTTTCATTCATTCATCATTAAGTTTCTAGATTCAAAATAAACAAACTCAATAACTAGCATAAAATTTGATCAATCATCATATGAACTTAAACATTTAAATATCTCATCATCATTCTTATCAATAGGCATAGATAATAACCAAACTCAAAATACTCCAAGTTCTAGATGTAGCATAGTCATAATCAAATCATCACAAGAACACAAATGTCTAAATCTCCCATCATCAATGGTATCATAAGGAATAATCAATAATTAAACTTAAAATAGTCTACACACTCGATGTAACATAGAGGTGGGCCTCACAGACTTCATCCTACACTTGGGCGCATTTTGCATAGTGAAGTGGATTTTAAAATTTGTCTTTTCAACGCCCTTTGGAATATTCCCTCCTTGCATGCATACGTTTTGTCTTGACATGCCCTCATTTGGGCGCATTTCATGCATGAAGGAGGATTAACTTCTCAAGTTCAACGCTTTCCCTTTGACCTTCTTCTAAACTTGGCGCATTTGAGCATATGAGGAGGATGGGCGCATTTCACCCATGGAGGTGGATGAAACATCTTTGACAACACCTTTGACTCTTTGACTTCTTGTTTAGCATGGGCGCATTTTAGCATATGAGGAGGATAACACATTTGACTTAGAATATTTTTCCATGCTTGACTTGAAGTGGGCGCATTTTGCCTATGGTGAGGGATGAAGCTTAACACTTAGAAATTATTTTGCATGCCATCACCTTGAGGGCGCATTTGGCCTAGGGAGGAGGATGAAACATCAACACTTAGAATATTTTAAACATCCTCATTCTTCTTGAGGGCGCATTTGGCCTAGGGAGGAGGATGAAACATCAACACTTAGAATATTTTAAACATCCTCATTCTTCCTTGGGCGCATATGGAGGCATGAGCAGGACGAGACTTATGCCTTAGCCACTTTTATGGCCTCTTCCTTCCTTGGATGCATTCAAAGGTATGAGGAGGACTTAAGTCCTTAAAAATTTTTATCAACTTTCAAGCTTGAGGGCGCATTTTAATGGGTGAGCAGGATAAACTTCAACACTTTGAAATTTTATCCGCTTTTACCTATTTATCCATGCCCTGCTATTTATAGTAAGTCCCTGAATCTCGCATTTCTAAAGCTCAGATCAATTTGAAATTTTGAGCGTAGGATCCTCATGACCTTGTCAACCTGTTCACCATGCTATCTTGAGCTGACCTGCTAAAAATAGCACATTTCTGAAGGTGGTTTACTATTTTTAGTAACTGCCTATTTCGAAGACTTCCACAACTCCGTTTGACTTGAAATTCGAATGACGTGCTCCTCATCGGGTGACCTGCCCATTGGCACCGGCGCCTGCTACTGGTTTACTATTTTTAGCCAATTTCTGGAACGCCTTACTATAAATAGTAAGTGCTCCGATTGCCTTCAAATTTTACTGGTGGACAGCTTGAAAGATGCTAATCGCAGTGGGATACACCGGTTTTCAAAAATTCTGACTTTTTACCCCTCTTTTTGGGTCCCGAAATTGGAAACCCTAAGACTTGCATGCATATCAAACGACCTCCGTTTGACCTCATTTTTGTTGCACTTCGCCCTGTTTGTGGTTCTGATGTGCTGGGAGAGAGCTGTCAGAATGCACCTACTAAAAATAGTAATTCACAGAAAACCAATCATCTTGCTTCGCATCTCACATCATCACGAAGCTCTTGAAAAACCCACAAGGAATCACCAGACATGCAAACCCTAAAAATAGCCTCTAAAGGCTGGACTCTGAAAATCATTATCTCATTTTGCATGTTATATCGTTGTGTAGGTTTCTGAAAACCCAGAAGGAATCCCCAGACATGCATTGAAGAATTCTGCATATAAACCTTGAAATCTGCTCTGGAAGCTGAACTGCTAAAAATAGCAAGTTGTCTGTTCTGGCTCAAAATTTGCAGACGAGCAGCTTGATGTGTTTTGAATGCAGTGTAACTCTCGAAATTTCAAAAATGCCGAGAGAACACCATGAATTGCACACTTACTAAAAATAGTAAGTTGCCAGAATTTGATGAAACTTCAGTGGAAACTTGCTGAAAACACACTGACATCAATGTTAATCTCAATCTTCAATTTATTCACTTCATTTGACCTCAAATTGACCAGAGAAATACAAACCCTAATTCTCAGACTTAGCCAAAATCTCACGTTTAAGCTCACAAACGGGCACATCCCTAGGAAGCAAACAACAAAAAGAGACAGAACGAGAGAGAGAGAGAAAACCAAAGCCCAAAAGACGAGGAATGGAGCGAAAATTAGGGGGTCCCCATTTTGAATGGGGTGATGTGTGAAAAGGTCACAACACCTTACAAGGTCAATTCAGTGGCCAAAAAAGTATTTACGGATATAGAAACAGATGATTTTTGTAGAAAGCAGATCTACGCCCATGTAGCCCAGGGGCGCCCTTCTTTTTGAAGGCTCAGATTTAGTTGCATGTGCTTGCAGATATGTTCAATCTCTTCAAAATTAGTTCAGCTTTTCGACGAGCTATCAAGCGAAGTCATCCGAAGTGCAGAACTCCGACAATTGAAGTCAGAAGCTAAAGGTACGAGGAGGTTGCATGTCACAGAGGCTGTCAAGTTTTCAATTTATGCGCCCCTGTAGCCCAAGGGTGCCCTTGAATTTGACCCCTCAGATGGATGAATCTGCAAATTTTGTTTCTTGGAGATCTTTTCTAACTCAGTTCAGCTCCACAACGCACCAGTTGGCGAGATGATCCGACATTCTAAGTGATCATGATAGAGGTTCCACAGAGCACATAAACCAGAGGGTGGAAAAATGTAGAAATACACACTTGTACCTCTGTAGGCCAGGGGCACCTAGCCTTTAGGCCTGCCAGATGGAGTTTAGCAATCACAGTCTTCACGAGACTTGTGCGGAATTACTCCAGCTACCCAACAAGTCCAGCCATCAGCCTTCAGGATTTGGAAAACGCTCGTACGTGAAGGCTCAGTGTAGAATGCTGAAGAGTGAAGATAACCAGAAAAATGGCTATGGAAAATACACATCCCCTTGGAAAAGGCGCCCTTCTTTTTGAGGTCTTAGAAGCAATTTTCTTGCTTCGTTACCTCCAGAGACATCTCTGGTAAGTTGTTCTAGCTACGTAGAGAGACTGACGGTGCGCGAATCGGAGCACTCCAGCTCCCGGTGTCAGGGGTCAAAGTATGGCGTTCGGATGAAAATTACACTTTTGTCAAATTAGTGATTGCGCCTTCACAGGCTAGGGGCACCCTTGCTTTTGGGGTTCCTAATGCAGCTTTCAGATGCCTTACATATAGTCGTTGGATGCGGAATTCTTCCAGTCACGCAATGAACCTATCATCTAGTCAGTGGGAGTCATCGTTCACTGATAGCAGCGGTTTGAAGCGTCAAATGGCAAATCAGAGAAATGGCCGAGTCTAGAAACCTTGCATCAATTTAATCAAAGGCACCTAATTTTTTGAGGTGTCAAACATTGATTTTAGCAGTTGCAACTCCCAACAGACATTTCATCCTTGCTGTGACGGCTTCGCGATGGATATCTCAACTCGGTCACAGCCTCACTCAGTCACCCAGAAATTAGGGCTCAACAGAGGCAACTGTAACTTTCAGTCAGCTATAAAATAGGAAGTCAGTTAAAAAGCTAATAACTCTTGCAAATGGACGCCTGGAGAGTTAATTTTTGACTTTCCGGAATCAGTATGTAGAGATTGTTGCTAACTAATTAAAATAATATTTAAATTCAAGTTTTGCATGCAAAGCTTTAAAATGGCAATTTTCTTCAGTAATTTATTATTGGCGCCTTTTGTAATTTTAAATTACAAATTTGCATGTAATGCTAACTGAATATTTTAATATTATTTTAATTTCCGGGACTTCGAGTCAGTGTTACTCAAACTGGAGGGGGTCCAATCAAAACTTTTCTTTTAATATCAAGGTTTTATTCTTGCAACTAGTGCCATTTTGGTACGATTTGCTCTATTTATTCATGGCGTCCATCATCATTTCATTCATCCAGGTAGTAGAGGCGAATTCTTCCTGAGTTGGGGGAATTTACTTCAGCAGTCAAAGTTCGAAGACATAAAAAATATTCTTTTGCAGGTACAAGTCCAGATTCATCAGCAGAATTCAAGGCAGAATGGCAATTTTAGCAGAAGAAAAAGCATCAAAACCTCTATTTTTTCTTTCTAAATTCTTCTATTTCTCGTCTTAATTTCTTTCGCATGTTTGAAGAATTGGCGACTTTTGACAAAACAAATCATCTGGGTCGATTCAGCATAGCTTCCTCAATAAAACCCATGTGCAAGAATTTTTCAGGAAAATTTACTCCAAAGCATCAGTTCTTGAGGCTCTAATTTTCTTAACTGAAAATTCCTTGCATGGTCGAGTATAAGTCAAATTTTCGCAAATCTGACATTCTGGGTTGTCTTAGAATCTTTTTCTGGACAAAACCCATATCTCAAAAAAATTCGTGAAAATTTCCCTTCAATAGGCTATTTTTAGCCTTAGCATGCTATTTTTAGCTTTCCAGAAAAGTTGTCAGAATATAGCCATGTTCACAGTCAACAGGCGAGTTTTTCAAAATGCAATACACTCAACTCAAATTCAAGACCAAAACGGTCTTGACTCATGACTTCATCGGGACAGTTGATACGAATCTACATAAGGTGCTTCCAGAAGCAGTCTTGGATCCAGTTAAAATAAAAGATTCGATACTTCAAAACATTCAACAATCCAAGTTGCTTGAGGCCGCTTCTATTCTTGTCTCAGTTCATTGCATAGAGTTCGTAATGTCTTGTGTTAAGCATTACAATTCTACTACTCGCGAAATACAATCAGTAGATGGACGGGTTATATGCAGTCTCAAGCCCTTGGACGTCGAGAGATGTTTTGGTATTCCTCAACATCCGAGTAGTCTAGTCATTTCCATGGAGCAGTGTGAGCGAGCATTCAATGCTGATATGGACAAGTGTCGAAGTAAGATGGCAGAAAGATGGTTAAAACAGAAAAAGAACAAGTTGTCGAGCAATGTGGGTTGTGGTGAATACAAGGATGAGTATGCGATTTTGATTACACTTCTCAATCGCGTCTCAGGTCATGCAGATGCAAACAGATTTCAGCCCTGGATGTATTATATCATTGGTCAGATCATCTCTGGGCGAGAGCATTATGACTGGGCATTCTTCATTAGCGACGTTCTCCACAAGCAAATCACCGGTTTTCTAGTTGCACACCAGTTTCACATGTGTTCCTACCTCGTATACTTGATCGCATATCAGGGTCAGTTTAGAGGGTTGAACACGGTGGGCATACTCACTGTACAAAAATTTTACCATTACTATGACCAGCTTGAGTTCACGAAGGCTGGATGACATTTCAAGCATGTGCATGAGGCTTTCTTGACATACACAGTGACAAATTTGGACCAGGAGTTGCATGTTCGTATCTCAGCGATTGCTAGAGCAGCGATGGTTGATTGGGCGGACTGGTTCATTCAGTTCCCTACATACACCTACATCCGCGTCTACGAATACACAAGAAATCCAGCCATGCTTCCACGCTATCCTTCGGATAGGACAGTTTTCATGGAATTCTTGAAGCAACTATATGATGTTCATCGACATTTGTGCCACAAGCGTAAACAAGCTGCCAACTTTCCAATGCAATTCGGAATCTATTGGTGTAGAACAGCAGTGGATGCTAAAGCTGCAAGACAAGAGTTGGAGAAATACAAACTCAAGTACCTTGTTGACACTCGCACCTATGATCCTTGCGGTCATTATACAACACGCCTTGGTGGTCGCCCGTACCATAAGCCTACAATGGAGGATTATTGGGTGAACTGCGAGGATGACTTTGAGGTGCGCAGACGCAGCCACAGCAGGTTCTCTCTCCCGCAGATTTATGTCTTCTTGACGAAAGATGTGGGAGGTTTGTCAAATGATGAGGGAGATATACTTAATTTTGTAGAGAGTAGGTTGATACACAACCACTGCCAACTGTTGATTGGTTCACCAAAGAATATTCATCGGTGAAGGAGAGGTCTAGTAGATTTATTCAAAATAGTATACTTTACCTCGAGAGCAAGAAGACCAAGAGGGTAGTCGTGCCTAGAACAGAGCCGCCACCGATGGATGCTTCACTACCTTCCTCGTCTAAACCCAAACAGAAGAAAAGGAGTAACCCTCCTAAGAAGAGTCAAGCGCCTAACAACTCAAAAGGGAAGGCACTTGCTACTGAGACACACATGGAGCCTGTTAGAGAGCCAGTTCAGAGTTTGCCAGAGCGTGAGGTTCAGCCACCCATACCATCACTAACACCAGAGCAGTCTCCAGTTCCAATTCACATTGATTTGGACTTGGACTCGCCACTTTGTAGTAACACCTCTACACGTTCACTCTCGTCGGAGCCTCTCATTGCTAGTACAGATTGTTCTAGTGGGATTAGTTGAGACTCGTCTTGGGTTGAGAGTCAACTGGATAGGAAGAGGAGGCAGCCATCGTACGTACTTGATCATTCAAATTTTGATCATGTATACCAGGTGCGTCGGACAAGAGGATCAAGAAACAGGTCCATGTGGAGAGGAATGTTGATATGGAGATTGTCATTGAGACTACAGTACCTCCAGAGGGGAAGAGTCTAAACGAGATTGAAGTTCAGGACTTCGAAGTGATCACAGTCAACCTTGGTCGAAGCACTCGCCAGACAGAGGTTGATCTCCTACAAGTTGCAACAAACAGTGCAAGGGATAGAATACTAAAAGACGGAGAAGACAAGGCAGCCCTCAAGGCTGAAATCCAACAGCTTCGTCAATACATTTCTAGCCTTCTACACAAAACGGAAGATGTCACCGTCACACTCCCACCAATGTTAGAGCCACTAGCAGAACAGGGTCAGCTTGATCACCTGGTTGCTTACGACAAGCGTTTGGAGGATTGGGAGGAGGAGTTCGTTACTAGAGGTCACTTTGTGCTTGCAGAGTTATACTAGTTGCGGTACAATGCATGTGAACTCCGTCTACATCTCCAAGATGAGGAGTGAGACTTGGCAATGGACAGACCTAGAGATGAGATTATGATTGCTCACTTGAGGATGGCGTATGAATCAGTCACAGATGCAGAAGACAAAGAGGCTATCTACACTTGGAGGACATAGTTGATCTTCAAGGCGAAGATAGATGAGGCAATGGCATCAGAGTTGGCTGAGAGCAGAGGGCACGACACTGGTGAACTTCAGTATGTGAGGACTCTCGTATCTCGCATACCATGTCAGTATCAGCTTGAGGTTGGTGCGTATGTTGAGCTTGCTGACGTACAGTCAGAGCTCCAGGCACTCATTCATAGTATTTTCAGTGGGGAGACCGTTGGTTGTAAGATGAATCAACTTACAGTCATGTCGGCGTTGTTTGATGAGGCAACCAAGAGCAGAGGTGAACTTCAGTGCCAGATCACATGCGATGAGGACATGCTGCACAAACACAGTATACTTCGGCAAAGTATTATTGCCCTAGATGGTGACGCAGTCAACAACCTCGTGGAGGGGTTGGTTGCTCGAGTTCATGGCCAGTAGACTTCAGTTCCCACCTTTCAGGATAGATATCAGACACAATAGTTAACTCAACGCTTCTTTCCGAGTTAACTCGTTCCACATCTCATTGCATGTCTATCTTGGAATTATCTATGTACACTTGGAGTTTCATTTAGGGTTTTTTGTTAACCGATGGTAGTGTTCCAGTTAACTTGCTTTCAATAAGGACGTGCATGCTTGCACATTGTCCATTTAGATTAGATGTTTCGGTTAACTGATGGTAGCTTTCCAGTTAATTGTATAGTTTGCTTTATTAGGGTTTAGCAATAAATCTTGCATGCATTGCAAGACTGTAGTTGACTCAAGGTG
The DNA here is from genome assembly GCA_007258455.2 of Sequoia sempervirens. Lineage (NCBI taxonomy): Eukaryota > Viridiplantae > Streptophyta > Pinopsida > Cupressales > Cupressaceae > Sequoia > Sequoia sempervirens. Next base: position 17,605 of record VDFB02354488.1, read on the forward strand.
ATTTTAGGGTTCCCTACACCTTTCAATGTCTATAAATAAGAGCTTTTGCTCATTTGTAAATAACTTTTGCACGAGAGAGTAATATATGTTGTGCCCACCTTGCCTGTAATATTGCTTATTATGTATTTGTTCACGAGTATTTATTATGATGATGAATTGTTATCCCACTCGGGTTTCATACAGTTATTATGGTGAATGCTTATCTTAGATATAGTGGCTAGTTCGATCGTAAATTGTATGCATGTTTCGTCTATGCAATTTACTGTCCTAGTTGGCTATCCTTGGTGTTGTGTTTCTGTTGTACCCAAACCAATTTTTTTGCTTCATTAAGGCATTTTGCTTAAAAGAGTCTAAACTTTGCTAAAATGATGTCAAAATACAGTTTTTGGGCAAGTCAGCATGGATTTTGGTCAGTGTCATGTCAGTCGTCAGCAGCAATTGGTGAGTACCTGGAGCTCAGAACCTGAACCTGGGACTCAAAGCGAGATATATCATGATGGAGAAGCACTTCACGACGAAATTATACTCCTGCATGGTCATTTCAGTGGCCAGAAAGATGATTACAGAGATCAAATAGATGAAAATTTTTAGGAAAAAGCAGATCTGCGCCCCTGTAGCACAGGGGCGCCCTTCTTTTTGAAGGTCTAGATCTTGTTGCTTTTGCTTGTAGATGCATTCAATCTCTTCAGAACTAGCCCAGCTTTCCGACGAGCTATCCGACGAAGTCATCCGAGTTGTAGAACTCTAGCAAATGAGGCCAAAAGCTAAAGGTACGAGAGGTTGCATATCACAGAGGATTGTCAGTTCATAGCTTTCTGTGCCCCTGTAGCTCAGGGGCGCCCTTGAATTTTGCTCCTCAGATCATTAAATTTGCAGATGCTGTCATTCTAAGATCTTTTCTAATCTAGTCTAGCTTCACAACGATCGGTTCGCGAGTCAATCTGACATTCTGAGTGATCGTGGCAGAGATTCTACCAGACACGTAAATTAGAGCGTGGAGAAACGTAGTATTACACACCTGTACCTCTGTAGGCCAGGGGCGCGCAGCCTTTAGGCCTATCAGATGGGGTTTTTAGCTTTCACAGTCTTCACGAAACTTGTGCTCAATTACTCCAGCTATCCAACGAGTCCAGCCGTCAGCCTCCGGGATTTGGCAAATGCTCGTACATGCGAGGTCTTTGTAGAACGCTAAAAAGTGAAGATAGCCGGAGAATGGCCAAGTATGGAGCATATATTTCACCTTGGAAAAGGCGCCCTTCTCTTTGAGGTCTTAGAAGCAGTTTTCTCGCTTCGTCACCTCCAGAGACATCTCTTGCAAATTGATCTAGCTATGCGATGAGACAAGCAGTGCGCAGATCGGGTCACTCCAACTTCCGGTATCAAGGGTCGAAGTAGGGTATTCAGTTGAAAGTTATACTTTTGATAAAATGGTGTTTGAGCCTTCACAGGCTAGGGGCGCCCTTGCTTTTGGGGTCCCTAATGCAGCTTTTTGGTGCCTTCCATACAGTCGTTGGATGTGGAATACTTCCAGTCACGCAATGAGCCTATCATCCAGTCAGCAGGATTCATCGTTCGTCATCAGCAGCAGTTAGAAGCGTCAGATGGCAGAACGGAGAAATGGTTGTCTGGTGCCTGAAAATCAATTTAATCAAAGGCGCCTAATTTTTTGAGGTGTCAAACGTTGGTTTTAGCAGTTGCAACTCCCAACAGACATTTCATCCTTGCTCTGCAGGCTTCGCGATGGATATCTCAGCTCGCTCATAGCATCACTCAGTCAGCCGGAAATCAAAGCTAAACATGGACAACTGTAATTTTGGAGTCAGCTACAAAATAGGAAGTCAGCAAAAAAGTTAATATCTCTTGCAAACAGACGCCTAGAAGGCCAAATAAGGACTTTTCGAAATTAGTGAAGTTCGTTGGTTGCATCCAGATGCCTTGCTTTATTGCTAACTGATTAAAACTAATATTTAATATTTATTTTGCATGCATAAGTATTAAATGGCGATTTTCTTCAAAGAGGCGCCTTTTTGATGCTTATTCTCAAAATTGCATGTGATAGCAAACTGAAAATTTTATTATTATTTTGTAATCCGGACTCCGAATCAGTATCAGTTCAACTGGAGGGGGTCCAATCAGAAACATTCTTTTTCAGTCAGGGTTTTAAAGTCTTGCAGTCATCTTTATGGTGCGATTTTATTCTATTTAATCATGGCGCCTATCATTATTCATTCATCTAGCTTCAAAAATTCATAATTCTTCAAGGCAGAGGCGGATTTTCTTCAGAGTTGGGCAATTTTTGTTAGCAGTTAGTGATAAAAACATCATATATTCCTTTTGCAGGTACAAGTTTACATGTAATGTCCCCATTATTTCGCGAGCATTAGAGTCATTGGATTAGCCTATTATGTCGATCGTCGTAGGCTAATGGGTCTGGATAGAGGATCACTTGAACGGGCACTTGGTCGGTTAAAGGCAGTATTGGTATCCGGAGTCGGTGACGTGGTGAATTTGCGCGTTTGGCGTGTAATTGGAGTTTAAAATATTGTTCATCACCACTTATTTCACTTACTCAGGCTTGGGGACCATGTGTCTATTTGTTAAAGGGGTCACTTTATATTTTGCTGTTACTATTCACTGATAAAGTGAAAAAAGAAATAACTTAAGTGAATAGTGTTTTTTTAATGAATAGTGATTTCAAGTGAAAATTATAAAAGGAGAAGAGAAAGTTCGAACTTCTCATGCATGAAGTTATTTTGATGAATGAAGTTTGAAGTGTGGAGTTTGTGGAAGAGAGAAACTAGGGTTTCTCAATTTCAGCAGTGGGTAACCCTGGTTTGGGGCTTGTAGTTAGGATTTTGGCATCTTGAAGGTGTGAAAGACCACCCTAAAGTGCTGGTTATTTTCTTGTTGCTGCATTTTGGAGCTTGGAATTGCTGATAACAAGTTGTTGGAGGCATCTTTCGGAAGGATACTTGCTGCTAGTGACGCCATTCACCATCCAGAGGTATTTATTTGCATTTTATGAAGACTTTGGAGCTGATTTTAACAGCTACAGCCAGCCGCACTTTTTAAGGGTTTGATTTGCTCAAAGAAATAAATACGCCTTTCTTTGGTGGCTGACTTCACTCCTAAAGTGGGCGCCCCTATCAATAGAAGACATTCCATCAAGAAATTGGTAGGAGAAACTTGTATTTAATTTTGTATGAGCATTTGCATGGGCGTGGGTACTGTAGCAGTCACTATTCACAGTGAAGTTTGGCTGTAAGTAAAATTAAGACATAAGATGTATTGTCTCTCGAATTTGATGCAAGTTGTCTATTCCATGTAAGCTCTTATATCATGTAGAATGCATCTTGAATAGCATTTCGAATCTTGCTCAAGTATCTCTTGAATTGTATGCAAGCAGCCCATTTATGTATTCTCTTTGTAATGAAGAAGGTCTCTTAATTATGAATTTGAGTTCATTGCTTGAGTATCATTGGCGTTTAGTTTATTTGTGAGTTCATATTGCATGTATATGCTTGTTACATTCATGAGTATCATTGGCATCAAACATCAAAACACAAAAAGACATTAAGAATCAAACACACAAAACACAAATCAGACCTACAAAGAAGAGAAATTCCAGAATTAAATTGGAGGTTTGAGTCAAATCGAGTGTGGTTCATCACAGTGGTATCAGAGCATATCACTACAGTGGTAGCAGAGTGGTAGTAGAGTGGATCACCGGAGTGTGGTTCATCACATTACAGTTATCAGCTAATTTGAAGAACTAGGTGGCGACTTTGACAAAGAAAAACACTCAAAAACGTCTTTTCTCTTCTCAAATTCCTCAAAATTCTCTCAGATTCCATTCACATGTTCAAGAAACAGGCAAATTTTGGCAAATTAAATCTTCTAGATCGATTCTACATAGCTTCCTTGAGAAAACCCATGTGCTAGAATTTTTCAGGAAAATTTACTCCAGAGCATCAGTTCTTGAGGCTCTAATTTTCTCAACTGAAAATTCCTTGCATGATCGAGTAGAAGTCAAATTTTCGCATTTCCGACATTTTGGGTTGTCTTAGAATCTTTTTCTGGACAAAACCCATATCTTAGATTTTTCGCCGAAAATTGCTCTTCGATAGGCTATTTTTAGCTTTCCATAAATCTTGTCAGAATATAACCGTGTTCACAGTCAACAGACGAGTTTTTCAAAATGCAATACACTCAGCTTGAATTCAAGACCAAATCGATCCTGACTCATGACTTCATCAGGACAGCTGATATGAATCTTCACAAGGTGCTTCTAGAAGCAGTCTTAGATCCTATCAAGATTAGAGATTCGATACTTCAGAACATTTAGCAATCCGGGTTACTTGAGGCCGCTTCCATATCTATCTCAATTCACTGCGTGGAGTTTGTAATTTCTTGTGTTAAGCATTACAACTCTGCTACTCGTGGGATAGTGTCAGTAGATGGACGAGTTATATGCAGTCTCAAGCCCCTGGACATCGAAAGATGTTTTGGTATCCCTCAACACCCGAGCAGTCTAGTCATTTCTATGGAGCAGTGTGAGCATGCATTCAACGCTGATATGGACAAGTGTCAAAGTAAGATGGCAGAGCGATGGTTGAAGCAAAAGAACAAATTGCCAAACAACGTGGGTCACGGTGAGTACAAGGATGAGTACGCGATTCTAATCACACTCTTGAATCGTGTCTCAAGTCATTCAGATGCAAACATTTTCCAACCCTGGATGTATTACATCATTGGTCGCATCATATCTGGGCAAGAGCATTATGACTGGGCATCCTTCATCAGCGATATTCTCCACGAGCAAATCACCAGTTTCCTAGTTGCCCACGAGTTTCACATGTGTTCTTACCTTGTGTACTTGATCGCTTACCAAGGTCAGTTTAGAGGATTGAACACGGTGGGCATACTTAGTGTTCAGAAAGTCTATCACTATTATGATCAGCTTGAGTTCACTAAGGCTGAACATCACTTCAAGCGTGTTCACGAGGCTTTCCTGACTTATACGGTGAGAAACTTGGACCGAGAGTTGCACATTCATATCTCGGCGGTTGCTAGAGCAACGATGGTTGATTGGGCAGACTGGTTCATTCAGTTCCCTACATACACCTACATCCGAGTATATGGATTTACAGGAAATCCAACCATGCTTCCATGCTATCCTTCGGATAGGACAGTTTTCATGGAGTTCTTGAGGCAGTTACATGATGTTCATCGTCCTTTGCGCTGCAAGCATAAACAGGCTGCCAATTTTCCCATGCAGTTCTATTGTACCCCAAAATTAAAATTTTTGTTACACTTAGACATTTTGAAGAAATAAGTGAAAATCTGGTCAAATTTGTCAAAAAGGTCAAAATTTGGGTGTGCATGTCTTGCATGAGGGTAAAAAATCGAAATTTCCAAAATCTGACGATCTGGGTCTACTCAGAGCGACCTAATCTACAAAACCTAGATCTTCATTTTTCATCCCTACTTTTTAGGAAAATTGCTATTTTTAGAATTTTTCTAAAAATAGTAACTTTTCTGGGTTTATTTCGAAACGGATACTGACAAAATTTTCTAAAAATAGAAAGTTTGTCCGCCAAGGTCTAAACTGATTTTGATTGGCTCAAAATACTTCCATATCGGGCTAGTGCAATCAGAATCTCAAAAGGATCAGTTTTTGCCCTAGTGGGTCTATTCTGCTTTTTCAGAAGCATTTCAGGAGCTCCAAAGTCATCAATGGAGGTCAGATAGCTGTTAAGTGCCAGATTCAACACTCAAGCATTTAATCAAAAGATGAGTTGAAGAACATGCACGATGAATAAAGAAGGAAGGTGAAAACTGTGGAATTTTGACTAAGTCTGCTTGTTATGGGCGCCCCAAGAGGAGATAGGCACCCATCTTTTTAGGGCACCAAATGATGGAATTAGGGTTTGAGCTTCCAGGCATTGTTGTTCAAAATCCTCCCAGCTCCACAGCAAGTTCGGCAATGCATTCATCAGATCATTCAGTCACTAGGAATTCGAGATCAAATAGGGAAGTTTCAAATAGAAGACAAAATGAAAATCATGAAAATGTTTGAAAAGTTTCTAAGTCTGGGAACTTTCAGTGCCCAAGGGCGCCCAGCTTTTTGAGGGGCCTAACTCAGTAGTAAGGGTTTGCAAATGTGCTCAATCTCTCCAAAATTCAGATAGCTTCGCAACGGGTGTCTTCGTCAGAGCATCCGACTTGTCATTCTCCAGCAAATCCAGATCGAGGTGAAGGTATAGAATGAAGGTTTGAATTTGAAGATAAAATCTAATAAAAAATATTCTAACTCTAGTGAAGTTGGGTGCCCCAGCTGCCAGGGGCGCCCAAGCTTTTGGTGCCTTAGATTCAACTTTCTGACAAAGTTCCTCCCAGAAGACCCCTCGTGGAATCTCCTCAACTTCGCGATGAGCCCAGCCATTAGTCAATCTGACGCTCGGATCTTCAGATTTGACAGGATCATTAGAAGAGAAGAGTTGAGGAAATAATAAAAGTTTCTAAGTGAAATATGCTAACCAATTTTTTCGAAGGAAAATCACAAAATAACCAGCAATGGATGATTGGATTAGCGTTAGCCTCAAATACAAATCTGAACTTGAATGGAAGATACTGAACTTAAACTGAAGAAACTGAACTTGAATAGAAGAACTACTCAACGTCAAGAATGTGCACTCTAGATCCCACTGAGGGCGAGGTGCTAACATATGACGGAGTTTAAGAAATTGAAATTATGAACTAATTAGGCGGATAACCAGCCATGAGAGAACAATTCCACGCTACCACCAAACAGTGGGGGGAAAAGATTACAAAATAAGCAATTCATCCGCTGCGGCGGGCATCCACAGAACTGTGGGGATTCACCACTTAAGTGGGTACAAGATTTACAAACAATTTAACCACACTGGCGGTAAACCATCCAGGGGACTTTAATGAGAAACAAATCAAATAGTTGCAGCAATAAAAATGGTTAGATTAGTACTACTAATCAAAACCTTACAATTTCAACATGACTGCAATTAGATGAGTTACAATGATAGAGAAGTGAAATATTGATATAAGAATGAATTATAACAATGTTCTTTGCTTTCCAATGACTGAAATGGTGATTAAACTGGAAACTGATAAATCTGATGCAAATTCCTGAGTTCTGGAAATTTAGAACAGCAAACTGGAAAACAGAAAAACACTCATAACTCACTTATTTCTTCTCCGAATGGCGTGAAACGAATTGCAAAAGCACCTTACAAGTCTGGCGCCCAAGATAGAATCCAGAAACAGCAATCAAAGTCTCTACTTTATTTGGCACGAATCCCAAGACAGCATTAAATGGTACGGCCCTTGAGGAAAATCGACTTTGCAATATAAAATTGAATACTTGGAAATTAATTCTCAAATTTTGTGAAAGATGGCGCCTTCAGTTGACTAATGCATGGCCAAAGTACCCAGAACAGAATAAAATTCGTTTTAGAAGTTATGAACAAAACTCAGCTTTAGCTATGTAAAAACCAGGAACTTCAAAACTGTAGTATTCACCAAAATTCTCAACCTTTAATGCTCAATCTGCTAGTCTGTTGTGAGAAGCAGCAATATTCCAACTAGATGCTATATTTCAAACACGAAATTGGGAAGGGGCTAGGAGGTAGCATCCTCGAAGCAATAGCAAAATGTCCATAGTCATTTTGACAGCATAACAGTAAGGTAATTGATGGATGAAAAGTTGGAGCAAAGACTGTCAATAAATAAGAACTCAACATGCCTCTTCAATTGCCTGAGAAGCAGCCCAAGAGACACAGGAGACCCTTCAAATTCCAAAAACCATTCAACTTCACAAGGTGGCGTCCCAAAAGGCCTTTAAAAATTCACTTTATTCAAAAATATAAAAGTGGCGTCCTTTTTCCAAGATGATGAAATATTTGAATAAAGACTAATTAAATTTATGATGAAGGCGTACCCCTTCATGGCCCCACTTTAAAACAACTTAAGTTATCTCCTTAGGCCAAGGTGGGAGTCAACAGTGAATTAGAACAAAAAGCCATTAATTAAATATTTTTGCCAACTGAAGACCAAACCAAATTATAACAACTGCTCCAACTGCCAAGGATTAAGAATTGACAACTGCAACTGCCACAACAAGCATTTACTAAAAATAGTAAATAATATGAATGCCACAGAAAACCAAGCCCAAGAAACCCTAATTTTCACCTCATCCCAGTCTACGGGTTCCGGAATAGACTGAAGAACTGTAAAGCTGATCACTGATGAGAAGGGGACATTACAGTCCGCCCTCCTCGAAATTGCTTGTCCCCAAGCAACTGCAAAGATGGATGCAACAAAATCTGTTCACCTTCCCACGTAGCATCTTCAATAGGCAAATTCCTCCATCTAACCAAATATTCTTTGATTGTCCTTCTTCTCAAAGAATGTTCTCTAGTGTCAAGGATCTCTTCTGGAATCAACACTAAATGCCCTTCCTCATCCAATGGAGGTAATTCTGATGTAGCCACCACATTGTGTCCAATTGCCTTCTTGAGGCGAGACACATGAAAAACATTATGTATTTTGCTTTCAGCTGGAAGTTCCAACTCATAAGCAACTTCACCAATCCTTTTGGTGATTTTGAAAGGACCATAAAAGCGTGGCTTCAACTTTTCTGCACCACTCTTCTTGAGAGAAGATTGTCTATATGGCTGAAGCCTCAAATAGACCATGTCCCCAACTTCAAAAGACCTTTCCACACGCTGCTGATCAGCGTATAAATTCTGCTGATTTTGAGCTTGTTGCAGATTTTCCTTAAGAGTCTTCAAGATGTCTTGGCTTTGTTGTAACATATCCAATGCTTGTGGGGCTCTACTATCACCAAACACTAGATCAACAAAGTTAGTAGCCTCATAACCATAAAGAGCCTTAAAAGGAGACATCTTAATTGACATGTGATAAGAAGAGTTGTAACAATACTCTCCTAAATGAAGCCATTTAATCCAAGCTCGCTGCTGTCCTGAAACGTAGTTCCTTAGGTAGCCCTCTAACCACTTGTTAACAATTTCTGATTGCCCATCTGTTTGTGGGTGATAACTTGTGCTTGGAGTAAGCATTGTCCCACTCAATCTGAAGATCTCCTCCCAAAATACACTTAGGAACTTGCTATCCCTATCACTGACAATGGTTTTAGGTAACCCATGCAAACGGAACACCTCTCTGAAAAACTGAAATATGCTAACCAATTTTTTCGAAGAAGTAACACAAAATAACCAGCAATAGATGATTGGGTTAGCGTTAGCCTCAAACTGAAAATCTGAACTTGAATGGAAGATACTGAACTTGAATTGAAGAAACTGAACTTGAATGGAAGAACTACTCAACGTCAAGAATGTGCACTCAAGATCCCACTGAGGGCGAGGTGCTAACATATGACGGAGTCTAAGAAATTGAAATTATAAACTGTTAGGCGGATAACCAGCCATGAGAAACAATTCCACACTACCACCAAACAGTGGGGGGAAAAGATTACAATAGAAAGCAATTCATCCGCTGCGGCGGGCATCCACAATGCTGTGGGGATTCACCACTATGAAGTGGGTATAAGAGTGTTACAAATAGATTTTCCACACTGGCGGTAAACCATCCAGGGGTAATTTAATGATAAACAGAAAGTAAATTGCAGAAATGAAAGAATGGTTGGATTAGTAATGCTTAATCTCAACCTTACAAATAAAACTCTGCAAATTACTAAGTACAATTGATAAGGAATGAACCTTAGATACAAGTATGAACTTCTACAATGATATAACACTCAAATACTGAAGTATAAGCCAAAAAACTGGAAATTGCAACAGTCTGATATAAAAATCAGAATTCTGGAAATTATAACAGCAGACTGTGAAACAGTAAAATATTCATAACTCACTCGTTTCACCTCCGAATTGACTGAAATCTTTTGCAAATGTTTCTCAAGAGGTAGGCGCCCAAAAACCAAGCACCAAACAGCAGCAACTCAAACTTATTTTTTAACTTGCACAATTCCCAATGCATATGAGATGGTACGGCCCTCTTGGGAGGGGCGATTTTATTTAAAAATCAAGCACTTCAAAATAAAATCTCAAAACTTGCATGAATGGTCGCCCAAGGTCAGCAAACAGATTGGTTAAATACCCAGAACGAAATTCAAGCTGGAAAATAAGCCATGAATAAAAATCACTTTCAGCAGTTGATGAAACAGCAAACCAAAATTACCAAAATCTCCAAAATTCTTCAATCTTTGATGCTCAATCTGCTAGTCTGAAGTTGAGAAGCAGCAATGTAGCCAACTAGGTGTTATATTGCAAACACGAAATTGGATGAAAGGCTAGGAGGTAGACTTCCTCGAAGCAATTTGTCAATTGTCATTTCGACAGCATAACTTTAGCATAATTTTCATGGATCAAATGCTGGAGCAAAAGCCTTCAATAAATAAGAGCTCACCAAAACTCTTCAATTGCCTGAGAAGCAGCTCAAAAGACACAAGAGACCTTTCCCATTCCCAAAGACCAATCAACTTCTCAAGTGGCGTCCCAAAAGCCTCCAAGAATTTCACTTTATTCAAATAATATAAAAGTGGCGTCCACTTTTGCTCAAGGAATAAAGTTCTTAATAAAATTAATAAAGCTCTTTATGAAGGCATACCCTTCATGGCCCCACTTTTAAAAACAACTTAAGTTATCTCCTTAGGCCAAGGGGGTGTCAACAGTGAATTAAAACATAATGCCTTTAATTAAATATTTTTCACCAAATAAAGCTCTCTGAAGACCAAGCCAATATAATAACAACTGCTCCAACTGAGAAGGACTAAGAATGGACAACTGCAACTGCCACAACTAGCATTTACTAAAAATAGTAAATAACATGAAATGCCACAAAACTCCAAGCCAAGAAACCCTAATTTCACCTCATTCCAGTCTACGGGTTCCGGAATAGACTGATGAATCAAAGAAGAGCGTATGGCCAAAATGGGGACATTACAGTCCGCCCTTCCCAAAATTGCTTGTCCTCAAGCAATGCCACAACACTCCAAACTGATCCCACCAAACATGTAGGATCCCGGGGTCCCAAGTCCATCTTGGAAAGGTTCCATCATGCTGATGCTGCTCTACTCTGATCACACAAATGAAATCACTGCACCAGAACTGCACAAACCATCCCTGCAACCTCAAGGAGATAACATGCCTAAAATTCAAACTGAAAAACATGGAAGGAATGGAATCAAAATGTAGCAGCATCTCCTGCCCAATAAACTCTGAGGAATTAACATCTGCGATGTTAATGTCAATCACCATCTTGAGAATAAAGAAGATTACTCTAAACAACTCAAATATATTCTCATCAACATCACTGCTCAAAGCGTCAAACCATATCACATCAACAAAGGTAACTCCATCATAGCTATTTGTAAAAGAATAAACAGCCCTTTGCATGTTCATAACAGCCGCATCATCAAAGCTCCTCAAGGATGTATAATGCCTCTTCTGAATAATTCTAATATATGCAAGAAAATTTATGAAAACTCCCACTAAAATCTCAAAAGTCTCAAATAGTTGAACCCAAACAAGCAAGGGTTCGCTGCCCCAAACACTAGTGCAAGAAATTGTATAGAGTAAATCACTGGAAAGGAACTTAAACACTATCCAAATCTGGTCCAAATCACTATGGAGCATCATTTCCCACTTTTGAGGCCATAAACCATTACTGAAAAAAATTGAGAAGAGGAAGAATGAATGTACCAGCTGCCTATGAAAACTGAAATGAACTTCTCAAAATCTGATTTTAAGAAAATCATCATGCAATGAACTGAACAGTTGCTGCAATACTGAAAATCAGCGTCCATAATAGAACAATTGCTCATGACCAAGGCTGAAAACATCTTCTCAAGAGACTCCAAACCAACATTAAACCATCCTTTGTTCGAAATATCTCTCCAATTCACCAGTTGATGAGCAAAAAGAACCTTCAAATGATTGGCGAAGATGAGGACATCATCGGAGGATCTGAAAATTAAATTCTTATCTCTCCAAAGATTTCTCTTTCTAGTTGTAACAATCTCCATCAAGCCATATTGAGGATTCCAAACATGGATACTCGACTGAAAATGTTTTCCAATGCATCTGAAATAGTACACAACACTTCTCCAAGTACTAATCAAGGCAAAATGCAAACTCAAGAATTTAGAGTCTTCTTTGATAAACCCATGCAGCCCACTCATGAAAACATCAACATTAATGGAGTGCAAAACAAAAGTTGTTCTTAATTCCCATTCCCTCAAAGGACTAGGATGGGCCAAAACATCACTCAACTCAAGAGATAGATTGTTAAAAAAGTAAATAATTTGTTTAGGTTCAACTTTCTCCCAAACTTTATGAGTAATAAGTCTAGAATCTTCGCTTGTTGCTGTTGCAATGGAGTGACCAGCAGCTACCACCAAATCAAGAATGAAAGACTCAACATTAGAGTTCAAAGAAATCTGCAAACAAGAGTAGGAACAACTGCTGCAATATTGAAAATCCACATTCATCTTGACCAAATTGCTCGAACACAAGGGTGGAAACACCCACTCTAAGAGTTCCATTACAGCAAAGAACCATTCTTTGCTCAAAATTTGTCTCCAATCCATTTGTTGGCAAACAAATGGAATCATCAAGTGGCTGGTAAGAAAGGAAAAAGCACCATTAATTTTGAATGTTTGATCCTTATCCCTCCAATGAAGCTTCCTACCATTCCCCAAAAGATTTTTCACAACAAATTCCTGAGTACCAATCAACTCCAATTGCACACCCAGAAAATTATTGACTTCTTTGGTAAACCATTGAAGTCTATCCAAGAAAGCTTCAAAAACAAGGGAGCCTGAAACAAACATCGTCTTCAAATCCTTCTCCCAAGACAAGTTAGTGTGGGCATTACTCAATCCAAAGGATAAACTGTCAGGCATGTAAACAATATGTCTTACCAAAACATGTTTTAACACCTTGGTGTCAAAGATGGGGAAGTCGTCATGAATCAACACTTCCCATATGGAGACTGAATTCTCTAAACCTCTTATGCATTCACTTACAAGCAAGCTTGGAGGATTATCAATCACAGAATATATCTCGTCCCTACATTCTCTGAGAAGTTTGAAATCAACTAGCTGGTCTCCTACCTCCATTACACCCAACTGAACATTCGCTAACATGCACTTTGTTGATTCAAGCTCATGGCTGCAAGCTATCCCTTCTTGAGGCAAGTTCTCTTCCCAACTCAAGAGTTCACACTCTTGATTTACCTTCCAATTACCATCATCTTCATGAATCTCCTTAAAATTAAGCAAGGTTTCATCATTATGGAGTTCATTAATGCCTTCAACTATTTGCTTGATCTCCATAATCCTTGTATCAGCTTCTTGTCCTTCAAGTGTGGCTGCAATAGGAATTTGATTTTCTCCCTTGCATAAAGAGTGATGAGCTAAGGAAAGATCAAGGTAAAGACGATCAACTTCTTTCTCCTTCTCTTGGTAGGCATCATAGGTCTCTTCTGCAAACTTAATGGCATTATCCCTATCTGAGAGCAAATGCAAATAATCTATCTTTAATGATTCCAATGCTTCTTTGATAGTTTGCAACTTGGAAAGAGTGACTCCTTTAACTCCATTCTGTCTCTCTTCAAACTGTGACTTCCAGTAGAGTTCTTCAACAAAATTGTGTGTGCTATCAAATCTTGATAATGCTTTAACAATTTTCTCTTCTGAAACCATTAAGTTATCCTTCAAAACTTGCAGCTCTTTAGGCCCATGATCAAAATCAGCAAAGAAGCTTTGCTCATCAAACATCAACTTTTCTGATTTATTTTCTTTGACTTGATTCTCAAAATCAGCTTCCTTCCTAACAGCAATATTTTCAAACAATGAATCATTATTGATTGATTCTCTTAAAGTCTTGGTAGCAACATACTCTGCTTTAGTGGCTACTACTACCTCAAAGGAATCTTTATGGAGCTTTGCCAAACAAGCTTCTTCATCAAAGACAATGTCTTCTCCAATGACTTCATAGCTTGAAATACAAAATGAATTTTGAACTTTATCAGGATCAAAGGGAAATTTATCCCACTCAAGTTCTTTAGCATACCTTGGTGCCATCTCACCAGGATCCCAAATGCAAAAGGGTTGATTGTAATGATCAACAGGAACAAGATCTTCATGCTCCTCTTGGATTGTTGACTCATTGAATGAGTCACTCCTCATTCCATTCAAACTGAAATCTTCATCGGTAACTTCCTCCAAGAGCTTAGTTTGATGATCAAGCTCAATACCGCCTTCGCCACCGTCATTATACTGGAAATAAGAGTCATCAAAGTTGGCTGCTTTGATTAATTTATCATTTTTATCTTCAACAAACCCATCATGAAAAGATGTGTTGCTGCTTTTATCATTAGCATCCACATACATACCAAAGAAATCTTCTTGGTCACTTGTCATAAGTTCTTCATATGTATTCAAAATTGATGTTGCCTCCCTGCACTCACCCTTAGCATGTGCGGACAACTGCATATCAATAGGTACTTCTTGAGAAACAGCCTTACAATCATTGAGAAACAACGTTTTATTTCTGACTTCTGCATTAATGACTACCTCATTTTTCTGCTCTATCTTCCTCAAGTGTGGCTTCAATTTTCTATCACACTGAATGAACAAATCTCTGATCAACATACCAGCAGTAGAGGAATTATTTCCTTCTTGTTCATGAATGTTTAATAGATAAGTTAAGACGGATTTTGGAATGTCATCCATCTCATTGATAGTTAAAATTAAAATGTTTCTCATTGCTGCAACTACATCCTCTTCTTGTTCACTCCAAGTTGAAATGAAGAGGTAATGGATCAAATAATATATTTGATCTTGCATACCCAATTCAACCAGCAAAATACTTGTTTTGAGTTCAGAAAACATCTTCAATATAGTAGCTCTTCTGGAGTACTGATTGCTATCAATTTCATCAAGGTCTTGAAAACTTTCCACTAACATATTTAATATGGTCTTCATAGTTTCGACATCATAGGGCAATTGGGGAATTACAATTCTTATTATCTCCATGAAACATGAAGAAATCAGTAGCTTGGTTTCTTCATCAGGATGCCCCAACCAATAGGGCTGATTCAAAAAATTCACTGTAGGAGCTAGTGCCAACTCCATTTTCTCTGAAGGTGATTGCTTCACTTGTCTCAAACATTGTTCTAACAAATGAAGAATGTTTTGTTCATCTTCTCTTGACTGAAATTTTTTACCAAGTCTCTTTCCAGCCATAAAGAGAGTCTCTGCCAACTTCATTTCTTCTTCATTAGCCATGCCTAACTGCCAACTTCTGGATACCACAAGGAGCTGAACTAAAATCTGCTCTGACTATCGGTGTAGTACCGGAGATCTCTGTCACTCATCTGATACACAACTGCAAATTTGCCACAGGATGGCAGGGTCTTCTGCTCTGATACCACTGAAATATGCTAACCAATTTTTTCGAAGAAGTAACACAAAATAACCAGCAATAGATGATTGGATTAGCGTTAGCCTCAAACTGAAAATCTGAACTTGAATGGAAGATACTGAACTTGAATTGAAGAAACTGAATTTGAATGGAAGAACTACTCAACGTCAAGAATGTGCACTCAAGATCCCACTGAGGGCGAGGTGCTAACATATGACGGAGTCTAAGAAATTGAAATTATAAACTGTTAGGCGGATAACCAGCCATGAGAAACAATTCCACACTACCACCAAACAGTGGGGGGAAAAGATTACAATAGAAAGCAATTCATCCGCTGCGGCGGGCATCCACAATGCTGTGGGGATTCACCACTATGAAGTGGGTATAAGAGTGTTACAAATAGATTGTCCACACTGGCGGTAAACCATCCAGGGGTAATTTAATGATAAACAGAAAGTAAATTGCAGAAATGAAAGAATGGTTGGATTAGTAATGCTTAATCTCAACCTTACAAATAAAACTCTGCAAATTACTAAGTACAATTGATAAGGAATGAACCTTAGATACAAGTATGAACTTCTACAATGATATAACACTCAAATACTGAAGTATAAGCCAAAAAACTGGAAATTGCAACAGTCTGATATAAAAATCAGAATTCTGGAAATTATAACAGCAGACTGGGAAACAGTAAAATATTCATAACTCACTCGTTTCACCTCCAAATTGACTGAAATCTCTTGCAAATGTTTCTCAAGAGGTAGGCGCCCAAAAACCAAGCACCAAACAATAGCAACTCCAACTTATTTTTTAACTTGCACAATTCCCAATGCACATGAGATGGTACGGCCCTCTTGGGAGGGGCGATTTTATTTAAAAATCAAGCACTTCAAAATAAAATCTCAAAACTTGCATGAATGGTCGCCCAAGGTCAGCAAACAGATTGGTTAAATACCCAGAACGAAATTCAAGCTGGAAAATAAGCCATGAATAAAAATCACTTTCAGCAGTTGATGAAACAGCAAACCAAAATTACCAAAATCTCCGAAATTCTTCAATCTTTGATGCTCAATCTGCTAGTCTGAAGTTGAGAAGCAGCAATGTAGCCAACTAGGTGTTATATTGCAAACACGAAATTGGATGAAAGGCTAGGAGGTAGACTTCCTCGAAGCAATTTGTCAATTGTCATTTCGACAGCATAACTTTAGCATAATTTTCATGGATCAAATGCTGGAGCAAAAGCCTTCAATAAATAAGAGCTCACCAAAACTCTTCAATTGCCTGAGAAGCAGCTCAAAAGACACAAGAGACCTTTCCCATTCCCAAAGACCAATCAACTTCTCAAGTGGCGTCCCAAAAGCCTCCAAGAATTTCACTTTATTCAAATAATATAAAAGTGGCGTCCACTTTTGCTCAAGGAATAAAGTTCTTAATAAAATTAATAAAGCTCTTTATGAAGGCATACCCTTCATGGCCCCACTTTAAAAACAACTTAAGTTATCTCCTTAGGCCAAGGGGGTGTCAACAGTGAATTAAAACATAATGCCTTTAATTAAATATTTTTTCACCAAATAAAGCTCTCTGAAGACCAAGCCAATATAATAACAACTGCTCCAACTGAGAAGGACTAAGAATGGACAACTGCAACTGCCACAACTAGCATTTACTAAAAATAGTAAATAACATGAAATGCCACAAAAATCCAAGCCAAGAAACCCTAATTTCACCTCATTCCAGTCTACGGGTTCCGGAATAGACTGATGAATCAAAGAAGAGCGTATGGCCAAAATGGGGACATTACAAAAACAACTCAGCCACTTGAGCTGCTGTAAATGAAGTGGTAACAGCAAAGAAATGAGCAAATTTCGTTAGTCTATCAACCACAACAAATATACAATCACGTCCTTGCACCTTGGGCAACCCCGTGATAAAGTCCATGGCAATACTTTCCCATTTCTGATTTGGAATAGGCAAGGGCTGAAGTAGACCAGCAGGAAAAGAGTGTTCATTTTTATTCCTTTGACAAATAGGACACTCTCTAATGTAATTCAAGACTTCATCTTTCAAACCTTTCCAAGTGAATCGTTCACGAATCTGCTTGTAAGTCTTGAAAATCCCTTGATGACCAGCAAGGGGAACATCATGAAAAGATTGTAGAATCTTTTTCTTAAGCTTAGATTCTTGTACTAAAAAGATTCTATCTTTATAATAAATTAATCCACCAACCAACTTATACCTTTCATCAACCAATTGACCTTCTAACAAGCTGGTTGCAAACTGATTTTTAACATAATCAGCAGCAATTAATTCTTTCCAATCTGCTGATAACTCACAAATTGACTGCAAATGAGGCCTTCTAGAAAGTGCATCAGCAACTATATTATTTTTTCCTTTGACATATTCAATGTCAAAGTCATATGCTTGGAGTTTACTTACCCATTTTTGCTGCCTTTCATTCAATTCCTTTTGGCGCATGAAATGTTTAAGACTGTTGTGATCAGTCTTAACAACAAATTTACTTCCCACCAAGTATTGACGGAATTTAGACAAAGCATGCATGATGGCAAGCATCTCTTTGTCATAAATAGAGTAAGTTTTTTCTGCCCCTCTCAATTTTCTGCTCTCGAAGACAATAGGATGTTTGTCTTGCATTAGGACAGCTCCAACTCCTTCTCCTGAAGCATCACATTGTAATTCAAAAGGTTTTGAAAAGTCCGGAAGTGCCAACACAGGACACGAACTCATGATTTGTTTAAACTTATCAAAAACCTCTTGTGCTTGCTTAGTCCAAAGAAAAGCTCCTTTCTTTGTAAGATCTGTCAAAGGTGCAGCTTGATGAGAATAACCTTTTACAAATCTTCTATAGAATCCACATAACCCTAAAAAACCTCTCAAATGAGAAATAGTCTTAGGAGTTGGCCAATCAAGAATGGCCCTTATCTTTTCTGGATCCACTTTCACACCCTTTGAGCTGATAATGTGGCCAAGGTATAAAAGTTCTTCCATCCCAAACTCACACTTTGACTCTTTGGCGAATAGACATTCCGCCTCTAAAATGGTAAGCACTTCTTCCAAATGCTTAAGGTGCTCTTCCCATGACTTACTGAATATGAGAATATCGTCGAAGAAGATGAGCACAAACTTCCTCAACTGCTGTCTAAAAATCTTGTTCATACAAGATTGGAATGTGGCTGGAGCATTTGTCAAACCAAAAGGCATGACAAGAAATTCAAAATGCCCAAAGTGGCATCTAAATGCTGTCTTTTCTATATCCTCCTCCCTCATTCTGATTTGGTGATATCCTGAACGAAGATCAATCTTTGAGAAGAACATTGCCCCATGGAGCTCATCAATAAGCTCATCAATCCTAGGGATAGGATATCTATTCTTGATGGTTTTCTGATTTAATGCGCGATAGTCAACACACATACGCATTGTACCATCTTTCTTTTTGACCAGCACTACTGCTGAAGCAAATGGACTCTTGCTTGGTCTAATAAAACCACTTTCCAACAGCTCCTTGATGGCTTTTTCAATTTCATCTTTCTGCCTCTTTGGATAGCGGTAAGGTGTAGTAATGACTGGTTTTGCTCCTTCTTCTAACTCAATCACATGCTCAGAACCTCTTTCAGGAGGTCTTCCAGGAGGTAAGCTTCCAAAGACTTTACTTTTCTTTGAAAGTAAGGCTTGAATATCAGGATGATATTGCCTTTTTTCCTCAACCGGATCAGCTGGTAAAACCATACATTCAGCAGCCCATTCAACCTGATCATGGCGGATCAGCCTTTCCATCCTTTTCAAAGAAACAATTCGAGGGCCTCCATTTGACATCCCTCTTAAAACAACCTTCCTTCCATTTGACTGAAATTTCAGCTCCATGGTTTGCAAATTCAATGTGATCTCACCAAGAGATCGCAGCCATTGTATGCCTAACACAACATCAGTGTCTCCTATACCCACCACGTAAAAATCATCCTTAATTTCATGATTCCCTAATTGCAAAGATAGATTAGGAATTCTCCTTGTGCAAGACATAGTGAAACCATCAGCAACCATTACTTTGAAACCCTCAAAATTTTCAGTCTTTAAACCTTTTCTAGCAACTAGCCCTTCATCAATAAAATTGTGAGTTGCTCCAGTATCAATTAGGGCAACTATCCTTTGTGAATTTACAACTCCATGAACCCTAAAAGATTCATTCTTTTGAAAACTGGATAGTTGTGCAAAAGCACTACTATCTCCAACCTCTTCGGACTTGTCTTCTAGAACTTCTTCACCTTCACTACTTGCTGATTCGTATTGCTGATCAGACGAATCAGATTTTGATCCATAATCAGAATAGCCCTCCATTTGAACTACTTTGCCTCTTCCATAGCAACGGTGGCCTTTCACCCAAGGCTCACGACAAGTGAAGCAAACTCCATCCTTTCTAAGCTGTTCTTTGAGCTCTTCGGACAGCCTTGGTGGAAACTTCTTGGGCAGATTTGAAGATGGCTTTTTATCCTTCTTATGGCTGAATGTTTTTGAGTGAAATTTAGGTCTTGGGGCTGCCAATTCCATGCTCCTAGCTTTCTTGATAGCTTCATCCAATGTTGGAGGATCAAATGCTTTGACCCAACCCTTCAATGGTTCCATTAAACCTTCAGCAAAAAGGACTACAAGTCTTCTTTCAGTAATGTTGGGCACCATTACTGACAACCTCTGAAAATCAGCCACATAACTTTCTAAAGATCCTTGCTGTTTCAACTGTGCCAATTCTCTAAACTTCAATTCCGGATCTTTGGTGTCAAATCTCTCAATCAGTTTATTTGTAAACTCTCCATAAGTGCGAATAAGGTTGTGGCCAAGAGTGACCAAACCGTGAGTCCACCATTCATGAGCTATGCCATCTAAGTGCAAGGTAGCAAATTTGATAGCATCTTCTTCCGGCATAGGTCTAAGGGAGAGGTAGTTATCTAA
Source organism: Sequoia sempervirens (assembly GCA_007258455.2). NCBI lineage: Eukaryota > Viridiplantae > Streptophyta > Pinopsida > Cupressales > Cupressaceae > Sequoia > Sequoia sempervirens. The sequence goes on from VDFB02354488.1 coordinate 38,067, forward strand.
CTTTTGCACCCATGACCTGGCTGTACACTTGTTACCACCATCAAAATGTTCCATAGTGATCTTTCCCAAAGCTTGGTAAAAATCATTTCTAGGGCCTGCAGGAGGACGTTGATCATTCCTACCACCATTTCTCCGACTCCTTTGATTCATGAATTGATCAAAGGTCCATGCTCCTCTCAAGTCAAGAGGTAAGGACACATACTCCATATAGGCTTGACGAGCATCATCAGCAAAGTTTGGAGTAGCCTCAACTGGTTGTTGCTCTTCCCTTGGTGTGAAAACAGGAAAGAGGGGTCTAGAGGATGACCCACTATGAATTGTAGTATGCTGACCTACAATTCTGTCTCTAGTATTCACCTCAGGACTGCCACTATTATTATTTCCATTCACTCCACTATTTTCTCCAGCTGAGTTATTTTGGGGCTGAATAATACTCTGAGCTGCTTGCTGATCCAACTTGGATAACAAACGGGACATCATATCTATCATTCCGTCAAACTTTTTCTCCACTCTATCCCTCTCTTCATTATCTCTTCTTACTGAATCTGACATTATGATAGTTGTGTGATCAACCACTTCCACTGAATTATCTGAACCTTCCACTGTTTTACCAAGGTCTCTTAGAACTTCTGAGAAGGTATCTGCCTCTGGAACGGGTGGAAACTGATGCTGATTTCTGGCCTGACTTCTAGTGTATGGCCTAGTGTCTCTGTCACTCATCAGTTAACTACTGCAATCAGCCACAGGATGGCAGGGTCTTCTGCTCTGATACCACTGAAATATGCTAACCAATTTTTTCGAAGGAAAATCACAAAATAACCAGCAATGGATGATTGGATTAGCGTTAGCCTCAAATACAAATCTGAACTTGAATGGAAGATACTGAACTTAAACTGAAGAAACTGAACTTGAATAGAAGAACTACTCAACGTCAAGAATGTGCACTCAAGATCCCACTGAGGGCGAGGTGCTAACATATGACGGAGTTTAAGAAATTGAAATTATGAACTAATTAGGCGGATAACCAGCCATGAGAGAACAATTCCACGCTACCACCAAACAGTGGGGGGAAAAGATTACAAAATAAGCAATTCATCCGCTGCGGCGGGCATCCACAGAACTGTGGGGATTCACCACTTAAGTGGGTACAAGATTTACAAACAATTTAACCACACTGGCGGTAAACCATCCAGGGGACTTTAATGAGAAACAAATCAAATAGTTGCAGCAATAAAAATGGTTAGATTAGTACTACTAATCAAAACCTTACAATTTCAACATGACTGCAATTAGATGAGTTACAATGATAGAGAAGTGAAATATTGATATAAGAATGAATTATAACAATGTTCTTTGCTTTCCAATGACTGAAATGGTGATTAAACTGGAAACTGATAAATCTGATGCAAATTCCTGAGTTCTGGAAATTTAGAACAGCAAACTGGAAAACAGAAAAACACTCATAACTCACTTATTTCTTCTCCGAATGGCGTGAAACGAATTGCAAAAGCACCTTACAAGTCTGGCGCCCAAGATAGAATCCAGAAACAGCAATCAAAGTCTCTACTTTATTTGGCACGAATCCCAAGACAGCATTAAATGGTACGGCCCTTGAGGAAAATCGACTTTGCAATATAAAATTGAATACTTGGAAATTAATTCTCAAATTTTGTGAAAGATGGCGCCTTCAGTTGACTAATGCATGGCCAAAGTACCCAGAACAGAATAAAATTCGTTTTAGAAGTTATGAACAAAACTCAGCTTCAGCTATGTAAAAACCAGGAACTTCAAAACTGTAGTATTCACCAAAATTCTCAACCTTTAATGCTCAATCTGCTAGTCTGTTGTGAGAAGCAGCAATATTCCAACTAGATGCTATATTTCAAACACGAAATTGGGAAGGGGCTAGGAGGTAGCATCCTCGAAGCAATAGCAAAATGTCCATAGTCATTTTGACAGCATAACAGTAAGGTAATTGATGGATGAAAAGTTGGAGCAAAGACTGTCAATAAATAAGAACTCAACATGCCTCTTCAATTGCCTGAGAAGCAGCCCAAGAGACACAGGAGACCCTTCAAATTCCAAAAACCATTCAACTTCACAAGGTGGCGTCCCAAAAGGCCTTTAAAAATTCACTTTATTCAAAAATATAAAAGTGGCGTCCTTTTTCCAAGATGATGAAATATTTGAATAAAGACTAATTAAATTTATGATGAAGGCGTACCCCTTCATGGCCCCACTTTAAAACAACTTAAGTTATCTCCTTAGGCCAAGGTGGGAGTCAACAGTGAATTAGAACAAAAAGCCATTAATTAAATATTTTTGCCAACTGAAGACCAAACCAAATTATAACAACTGCTCCAACTGCCAAGGATTAAGAATTGACAACTGCAACTGCCACAACAAGCATTTACTAAAAATAGTAAATAATATGAATGCCACAGAAAACCAAGCCCAAGAAACCCTAATTTTCACCTCATCCCAGTCTACGGGTTCCGGAATAGACTGAAGAACTGTAAAGCTGATCACTGATGAGAAGGGGACATTACACTAAGTCTGGTTGAGATGGGCGCCCTTGGAGAAAAAGGGCGCCCAAGGTTTTGAAGCTCTAAATGATAGAATTTGTAGACACAGCGTCTAAGATCACCTCGTCGGTTTCAGTCAAGCTATCCAGTGAAGCAGACAGACGGTCAATCGGATCAGCGTAGCTCCCTGAATCAAGATTTCATCAGAAGGTCAAAGGGAAATGAAGAACTTGAAAATCATGTAAAAATGGCTAACAATGTGAAGGTTCAGAGCCCTAGGAGGAAATGTGCACTGATGATTTTGAAGAATCAAACGAAGTTTCTAGCAAGAAGTGCCTCCAAGGTGATCTCATAATCAGTCAGGCTTCGTGATGAATCATCCAACTCATCCATCAAATCAATCTGGAAGCCGAAGATATAGGTCAAAGTAGGACTTCAAAATTATGAAAAGTTGAAAATTTCCAAAAAATGGCTAACTCTGGGAGAAGTTGGCGCCCCAAGCCAAGAAGGGCGCCCAACTTGTCTTGCCTTAGCCAAATTTTTGAATTTTCAAAGTTGCATGATGAAAGATGAATGTCCAAGTTCATTGAACAGGCTGATTTTAGGGTTTGGAGGATTAAAGCAAAAGAAAGCAAAGCTATTTCAAAACCCTAAATCTATTTAATACATCTCTTTCATTCAAAATTCATCATTATTGCAGGTGGCGTCCAAAGGAGAAAAGTGGAGCAGCAAATTTGAAGTTTTATTTCAAGATTCAAGAACTCAAGGTTGCTGATTTTCATGAATAATTTTCAGACCAGCAACATAAGACCTTGCTTTTTCATGCTTTTTCATCTAGAAGATCAAATTTTTGAAGGAGAAGGTTAAAGATTTTTAATTTTCAGCCATCTGGGTCTCTTCATCTCATTCTTCTAAAGATTTTTGTCAAGTTACAGTAGCTTCTTTTTCCTTGCATGTCAGTGAAATCCTCAGTGTTTTCAAAATTTGATCATCTGGGTCCTCTTGAAACAATCTTCTAAAGAAAATCCATATCACAACATTTTTTTTTCCAAATTCTAGGGTTGGCTGCTTTTTCAATCAGCCTTCAGTGTTTTTCAAATCTAATCAACTGGGTTCATTTGAAATTGTATTCTGAACAAAACCCAGGTGCCAGCTTTTTCGGTGAAAGATTGAAGAAATTAGGGTTTGCTGCTTTTTCAGTCTAAATTCAAAATTTTTAAAAACAAACGATCTAGGTTGTCTTGCAACGAAATTCTAAGCAAAACCCATATCTTAGAAAAAATTCCAAAAATTTGTCCGTTTGAAGAAGAAAAACCAGCATTCTAAAAATAGTAAGTTGCTCAAAACTTGTCTAAACCTAGGTGAGTTTACAGTTATTCTTCAAGGTTTTCGAAATGGAATACACTCCCAATGATTTCAAGACCAAACCAACTCTACCACGATTTCATCAAACTAGCTGAGACGGACTTGCATCACATCAAGTCGGTGTTTGATCTACATGCTTTGGAGAGCGCAGGAAACACTACAATTAGAAATCTAGGACACTCTAGACTCCTTGCGGCAGCATCCATCCCTATTTCAATTCAGAGTCTCGAATTCGTAATCGTTTGCATAAGTATTACAATCCGGCGACACGGGAGATCCAATCAGTAGATGGCAGATTGATTTGCAATTTGAAACCTAACACGATTGAAAAATGCTTCTCAATTCCTCCTTGGCCTAAAAGTGTGACTATTTCTAAGGGCGAATGTGAAAGGATGTGGGAAATGCACAAGGACAAATACAACAAGAAGATTGCGCAGAAGTGGATGAAAGAAAAACATAAGACTCTACCAAGTCACATTTCCATGATGTCAGCAAGGTTCGAGAAAGCGGCCAATGAGGTTGAAGATTTCCTGAGATCAATTGTAGATGGAGAGGATATCTTAGATAAGCGCAACTTTTCTATTGAGGGTATAGATGCACCTAATCGAGACACAATTTCCTGCTTTTTAGTAGATGTCATTGAGATTTAAAACGGCTTTCATCTAGAAGCTTTCTTTCGGATTTCTTTCTATTCGTGGAACAATTCTTATCCATTCTTTGAAGAAGAGAAAGAAGATAAATTGTAATAGTTGGCACTTCCAACTTTTTCTGCTTTCTTAGGTGTTAGATGTTATCTTAAAGCTTGCTTGTTGAGCAAGCCCTAGTTGTAAAAGCAAGGAGATTTTAGGGTTCCCTACTCCTCTGCTTGCCTATAAATAAGATTCTTTGCTCATTAGTTTTCTAAAACGGTTATTGTGATAGCAAATTGCGAGCCTGTAATGCAGCAAGTTGTTATTCAGTGTCAGTTCACTTTGTGTAAGAGCAAATTGCATGCCTCTTTAGCTGCAAGTATTGTCCAATGCATGTGTTTAGTGTAATCCTTGTTCCAGAAATTTGAGAAATAAAGTCTTGAGCCTCCTTTTCCTTGATATAATGTCTTAGATTTTTCGTTTGTTGTGTTATGCTTATATGATCTTTAATTTCAGCTTGCATTGAAAGTAAGTAGATGTATGTTGGAAGGAGAGTTTATCTAAGTATCTTGTTAGAGAATCAAACTTTGTTCATTTCTAATTCTCTTGCTCTGCGTATTACTTGAGAAATTAGAAACGTCTTTAGCGTATGTTAGTCATAGTTGGAATTCTTAATCAAAAAATCTCAGCTGCGGCATCATGAGTTTTATAAACCTTGTGCTCTAGCTGAACCAAAAGATAGGAAAATTAGATTTAACTTACTTTCTTTAACACCATCAACAAGAGGGAGCTTCCCCTCCTAATTTGAAGAGCAGTTTATCTGTGCATAGTTGTCCGTTTCAAATCCGAATTCCAGAGGTGCGAATTTAAACGCCGACAAGTTTCGGAATCTATTACTGCAGAAAGGCAGTTGATACCAAAGCTACAGGACAAGAGTTAGAGAAGTATCGTCTCAAGTATCTTGTCGATGTACACGCCTATGATCCTTGGGGTCATTACACAGCACGCCTCGGTGTTCGCTCATACCATAAGCCTACTATAGAGGACTATTGGGAAAATTGCGAGGACGACTTTGAGGTGCGCAGACGCAGCTATAGCTGCTTCTCTCTCTCACAGATTTCTATCTTTTTGGCAGAAGATGTGGGAGGTTTATCAGATGATGAGGGAGAAGTACTTCCTCAGTTTTTCAGAGAGCAGGTTGATACACAACCACTACCGACAGTTGATTGGTACGCCAACGAGTACGCATCAGTAAAGGAGAGGTCTAGTAGAGTTATCCAAAACAGTATACTTTACCTCGACAGCAAGAAGACCAGGAAGGTAAATGTGCCTAGAGTAGAGCCGGCACGGGTGGATCCTTCGTTACCTTCCTCGTCTAAACCCAAACAAAAGAAGAGGAGTAATCCTCCAAAGAAAATTCAAGCGCCAAACAATTCAAAAGGCAAGGCGCTTGCCATTGGTACACACACAGAGCCAGTTCAAAGACCAATTCAGAGTTTTCCAGAGCTTGAGGTCCAGCCTCGAGTTCCATCACCGACCCCAGAGCAGTCACCAGTCCCGATTCACATTGAATTGGACTTAGACTCTCCATCTCGTAGCAGCTTCTCTACATATTCACTCTCGTCAGAGCCTCCCGTTGCTAGTACAGATCCTTCCAGTGGCATTAGCCGAGACCGGTCTTGGATTGAAGCTCAACTAGGAAGGAAGAGGAGGCAGCCATCCTATGTCCTTGATCATTCAGATTTCGATCGTGTTTATCAGGATGCGCTAGACAAGAGGATCAAAAAACAGGTCTACATAGAGAGGAATGCTGATATGGAGATCGTCGTTGAGACTACCATACCTCCAGAGGGAAAGAGTTTGGATGAGATTGAAGTTCAAGACTTCGAGGTGATCACAGTCAACCTCGGTCCAAGCACCCACCAGACACAAGTTGATCTCCTATAGGTTGCTACAGATAGCGCCAGGGATAGAATGTTGAAGGACAGAGAAGACAAGACAGCCCTCAAGGCTGAAATCAAACAGCTTCATCAGTATATTTCTAGCCTTGTACATAAGTCAGGTGTTACCGCCACACTCCCGCTGATGCTTGCGCCACCAGCAGAACAAGGCCAGCTTAATCACCTGGTTACATACGACAAGCATTTGGAGGATTGGGAGGAGTTTGTTGCTAGAGGCTGCTCTGTGCTTGCAGAGTTATGTCAGTTGCGGTACAATGCACGAGAGCTCCGTCTACGTCTCCAAGATGAGGAGTGAGACATGGCGATTAACGGACCACAGGATGAGATTATGATTGCTCACTTGAGTGTGGCATATGAATCAGTCACAGATGCAGAGGATAAAGAAGCTATCTACTCTTGGAAGACAGTTGGTTTTCAAGGCGAAGATAGAAGAGACTATGGCATCAGAGTTGGCTGAGAGTAGAGAGCACGTCACTAGTGCACTCTGGTATGTGAGAACTCTCATGTCTCGCATACCGTGCCAGTATCAGATTGAGGGTGCTGCGTATGTTGAGCTTGCTGATGTACAATCAGAGCTCCGGGCACTCATTCATAGTATTTTCAGTGGGGAGACCGTTGGCTGAAAGATGGATCAACTTACAGTCATGTCAGCATTGTTCGATGAAGCAACCAAGAGCAGAGGTGAACTTCAATGCCAAATCACAACTGGTGAAGACATGCTGCACAGACACAACATACTTCGACAGAGTATCAGTGCTCCAGACAGTGATGCAGTCAACAATCTCGTGGAGGGGTTGGTTGCTCGAGATCACGGCCAGTAGACTTCAATTCCCACCTCTCAGAATAGACATTAAACACAGGAGTTAAACTTGGTGTTACCTTTTCAAGTTAACTCACTGTCACATCTCATGCATGTCTATTATGGGATTATCTATGTTCACTTGGAGCTATATTTAGGGTTTACGTTAACTGATGGTAGTATTTGAGTTAACTTTTCTTTCAATAAGGACGTGCATGCTTGCACATCGTCCATTTAGATTAATTGTACCGGTTAACTGATGGTAGCTTTCCAGTTAACTATATAGTTTGCTTTATTAGGGTTTAGCAATAATCTTGCATGCATTGCAAGACTGTAGTTGACTCAAGGTGATTTTAGGGTTCCCTACACCTTTTGATGTCTATAAATAAGAATTTTTGCTCATTTGTACAAGACTTTTGCACGAGAGAGAAATATATGTTGTGCCTACCTTGCCTGTAATATTGCTCGTTCTGTATCTATTCATGAGTATTTATTGTGATAATGAATTGTTATGCCACTTGGGTTTCATGCAATTATTATGGTGAATGCTTGCCTTAGTTAGATATAGTGGCTAGTTCGATCATAAATTGTATGCATGTCTTGCCTATGCAATTTACTATCCTAGTTGGCTATCCTTTGTGTTTTGTATTCAATAAACTTATTCAAATTGAGCAGATAGTTGTGCCACCTTGCCTTCAATGTGATGAGCCCTGCTGGCTCACAACTCAAACCCCTATATTTTTCTTATCTTATTTGTGTTTTTTTGTTTTTTAGAGAAATTTTCTAGATAGAAGAGAAGGGGCGTACAACATAAAATGCTTATAAAATGTAAATCTAAGCTATTTTCTATAGAATGGAAGTGCAAAAGGTATTATTTAACTGAAACAAATAGATCACAAATGATAAACGTACCCGAAAGCTTCCAGATTATTTATTTAAGAAAATAAGTCCAGTTTGCCAGCCAAGATAGTGAAAACTGACAAAATCCAGTGTAGGAAGCTACAGAATGCAATGTCCAGCCTAGAAACTGAGGTAGATGGTAGATATAAGCAAGACGCCAAAGAAGCTGAAGAGAAACCCTCAAAAGGAAAGACGTTTCTCCTAGAAAATCCAAACGCCCTTGCACAAAGAGCCATACACTTCAAGCAATAAGCCAAAATCCTCAACTCAGAAGGTACGGCCATGAAGTAGAGTGTCTTCCAGATGAAGGAAGGACGCCATCTCTCAAACCCTCCTGAACTGATAAGGAAACTCAACAAAAACACAAATTTAGCTCAATAGAACCTCTGAATGAAGCTCTCACAAATGCACTAATTCGACTGGTCTCTCACAGTCTCAAAAATGCTCAACACTGAAGAAGATCTCGTTCTCCAATGGAAGAAATTGCTCAAACCCTGGTCACAGAGAGTAGCACAGAAGAAAACCCAATTGGCAAAGTCAAATGATCAAGAATAGAGTTTGATTTGCCAAAAATGCTTATATCCTCAAGGGGCACGCATTTCAAGAAGATGACGCCACTTTTTCATCATTTAAATCTTTTAAAATATATTTAAGTCACTTTCAATAGTTTGACTTAAATATTTTGGGCGCCCACTTTGAAGATTAAGTGATTTAATTTTAAATCACTTTTCATGAAATATTTAAGTGATGTAAAAAGTATAAAGTCAATTTGACTTTATAATAAAGTGTTAAGTTAATAATTAACTTAAATCCTTAAATAATCATAACTCTCTCAAAACTCCATATAATTTTGTGCCGTCAGAAGCTGTCAACCCCTGAACTGCCAAGGCCTACTCTGAGCCAATCACTAAACTCTGAACTGAGAACGACAAAACTCCTCTAGATAATGTCACTGACCCTCTAAACACAACCTGTTAGCCTACGAGAGTCTGACTAATAGGCTAACCACCATCAAACATGATCATGCCGAAAAAGGGGACATTACATTCAAGTTGAGAATCTGTACTTGGTTTATCGTGTGATGTGTGTGAGTAATAAGCCTATTCAGACAAGCAGATAGTCGTGCCACCTTGCCTTCACGTTGTGAGTCTATACCCGGTTTATTGTCTAATAATCATTCCCGCTCCGTTTCCTCATGCTCTGAATTCTTGAGGGAATTGGATAGTATAAGCTTTAGTTTTGTGTGTTGTAGTTAAGTCTTGCGAAACCAGAAAATACTTAGCTGCAACATTTGAAGTTTATTGCAAACCTTGTGCCTCTTACAGTTGAGACAAAAAGACAAGATATAGTTTAGTTTACTTTTCAAGCACTTTTGTTCGCACAACGAGGGAGCTTCCCCTCCTAATTTGAAGAGCACTCATCACATAGTGTGCATAGTTGTCCGTACCAACTTGCACTCCAGAGGTGTTAGTTGTTACGCCAACAGTTTCTAATAAGCCTATTCAGATTGAGCAAATAGTTGAGCCCACCTTGCCTTCACGTTGAGAATCTGTACTTAAAGCTTATCGTATGATGTGTGTGATAATAAACTTATTCAGACAAGCAAATAGTTGAGCCCACCTTGCCTTCACGTTGTGAACCTATACCTGGTTTATCGTGTAAGATCATTCCCGCTCTGTTCCCTCATGCTCTGATTTCTTGAGGGGATTGGATAGTATAAGTTAGTTTTGAGTTGTAGTTAAGACCTGCGAAACCAGAAAATCCTTGGCTGCAACGTTTGAAGTTTCTCGCAAACCTTGTGCCTCTTTCAACTGAGACAAAAAGATAGGAATTAGTTTAGTTTACTT